>JALIGW010000002.1:140138533-140316033 GCA_023053685.1 Diadophis punctatus similis | reverse complement strand
TGCTATTTTCATTACTTCCATGAAAGGCCCAGGATTTAAAAAAATGTGCCTTGTTTCTTTTCAAATCACATAGCTATAAAGACCTCATAATTAAGGTACAACGTGAACCTTATCTGTGAAGACCTGTTAGAACAGAAATGAAAGCAGCAGTTGGATAGCAAGAGGCTGTGCCTAAAATTTGATCTGCAGCAGAACATGAAAGAGAGCGACAGTTTCTACATGTGCCAATCTTCCTCCCAGACACATTCGTCTTTCTATTCTCAATAGATTCAACAGAAAATATGAATCAGAAAATATGCATAAGATCTTCCATGGAAGCTCCCTGGCCTGTGGGCAATAGCAATCTGGGAATTTTTGCTATGTCATATTCATGGCTTGCCACCTCCTTTTTTCCTATAAAACTGTTATGCTTTTCTCCATATCAGCTGTACATAATTATCCTGCCCCCTCTCCTCCTCTTCTTCCTCCTCCTCAGCAGCAGCATCGACTTTTAACTTCCATGCTTAATCTTGCTCACCATCTTTCCCCTGATTTCGATCTCCATCTGACTCTGAGCATAGATCAGTCTTGACCAACTCAAGGAATAAATTTAATAGAATAGAATAGAGCTAGAAGGGACCTTGGAGGTCTTCTAGTCCAGCCCCCTGCTCAAGCAAGAGACCCGATACCATTTCAGACAAGTGACTGTTCAGTCTCTTCTTAAAAACCTCCAGTAATGGAGCGCCCATGACTTCTGGAGGCAAGCCGTTCCACTGGTTAATTGTCCTCACTGTTAGGAAGTTTCTCCTGAATTCCAGGTTGCTTCTCTCCTTGATTAGTTTCCAACCATTGTTTCTTGTCCTGACCTCTGGTGCTTTGGATAATAATTTGCCCCCCCCTCTTCTTTGTGGTAGCCCCTCAAATACTGGAATACTGCTATCATGTCACCCCTAATATGCTGAGCTATTTCTATGAGTGGTTATCAGTATGACACAGGCATACTATTGTCAAACAGTACAGCAAGTTGGTTGGAAGGCCTGGACCTGAACCTTCTCAGGAATCATTTCCATGTCTGGCTTAGCACAAGGAGATCTACTTATAAGGCTAGATGGTCAGCAGCAATCACCCAGTGGAACTTCAGACAGCCTTTCCTTTCCCTTGACTGATAAAGGGTGTCCATTGTACAGAGTAAATGTAGTAGAAAGAAAAGTGTGAAGGGACAGAGGGAAAGGACCTCTGATCTCAATTGAGTCCTAAGGAAAAAAGAATGAGACTCAATAATGAACCATCACAATTTGATGATATAGTGCAAGGGTGTCATGTTGCCGTCACATGGTGCTGGGGTGGGCGTGGCCTGTGCATGAAACATCCAGCCCATGGGCCGCCTGTTTGACAGCCCTGAATGGTGGTTATAAAGTTAGACTAGGACCAGAGAGGCCCATGTCCATGTCTGCTTTCAGGCATGGAAACTTTCAGAGTTAATTTGAGCTGGATACTCAAGAGTTGCTTCTTGCAAAATGGGTGACCGTACACATATGATCGATCAATTAATCAATCAATCCTCTCTCAGCTCTCCCCCCCAGCTGGTTACTGTGTGAAAAACTGAAGGAGACAATACTATGTACATCACTTTGAGCTATTAGAGGAAAACCAATATATAAATCAATCAATCAATCAATCAGGTAGGTAGGTAGGTAGGTAGGTAGGTAGGTAGGTAGGTACAAATGTCTCCACCCTTACCAGAAAAGGCTCATCAGATACCTTCTTGAGCAGCACAATAAAAACATCCTCCTCTAGCCCCTCCTGTTGGATTATTTCAAGGCCTATGGTGATCAACAAGTCTGTGGCATCAGCACGATGCTGGATGGAAACAGAAAACAGGAATGTGAACTACTAGTAATGGGATTTGGATTTCAGCACAAGCTTTCTTCAGTTTGGTCCTTATTAAACTATTTTACATTTACATATGAAAGAATATATACATGAGAAACATCTAGAATATTACATATATATATATATATATATATATATATATATATATATATATATATATATATATATATATATATATATATATATATATATATATATATATATATATATATATATATATATATATATCTATCTCTATCTCTATCTATCTATCTATCTATCTATCTATCTATCTATCTATCTATCTATCTATCTATCTATATATATATATATATATATATATATATATATATATATAAACTTCTGTCTTACAAGCAGACTGCCCAGGTTCAATTCCCACTACGGGTATGGCTATCTGACAAGAGCAAAATAGCTCGAAATAGATCTATAATAGATCTTTATTTTCATTTATCAGCAAAAAATGTTACACACACACACACACACACACACACACACACACACACACACACACATACAAACATACATATATACACACATATACATATACATATACATACACACACACATACACACACACACACACACACACACACACACACACACACACACACACATATATATATATGTGTGTGTGTAACATTTTTGCTGATAAATGAAAATAAAGGGAGACTATTATAGATCTATTTCGAGCTATTTTGCTCTCATCAAATAGCCATACCCATAGTGGGAATTGAACCTGGGCAGTCTGATTGAAAGTCAGAAGATTTATCTCTAGGCCATAAGGTTCTATTCCCAATCAGCTCTTCACCAGGAAAGGGTTATATATGTTTATTCTGTCGAGTCATCCTGGTGTATGGAAGGAAACATCACAGTTTCCTTTTGCCTTTCAGCCCCTCCTGGGACCTGTATATATATAGTGGTCTTTATAACAGCATAATTTGCATTTAGATTTAGTACCAGGCATAGATTTCCTAGAAATGTCACTCACTAAATCCAGATTTATTAAGTAAGTCTACAGAAAGACTATAAACTTTATTCTTTTTCCACAGTTCTTTTCAATTATTTAATGTGTACACCGCCCAGAGTCACTCTGTGAGGTAGGTGGTCGGTTTGGAAATATGACATATACATTGAAATATTAGATAGAAGCCATTGATTCATGCATTTATTTCAATAATGCTATAATATTCTAGGGAAGATGTTTTAAGCTCTCTCTTTTCTGATTTTATCAAATAATATATCCATCTAAATATCTTTATTAATGTACTTAGTTCCTACCAAAAAGTTTATAGCAGTGTTCTTCAATCTGGTAAGCATCCAAATATATTGAAGGAGATTTCATTCTCCAACATAGTTGGGGGAGGGAAGTGAAAAAATGAGTATAAAAGGACCTGGACCTAAATCTTGCCTGAGCCAAGACTGCCCTGTTCAGTAGCATTCAGAGGGGAAGCTACGTTAGTCCCTTACTGAAAAATCAGTGGGTAGAACACTGTAATATCCAATACTCTGTCTATGGATTAAGTTTTTGAAACCTTATGCTGAATAAAGTACTATAAGATATTTATTTCTATTATTCTAGCTAATGTCTAAAACAAAATGTGAACTGAGCATAGATTCCCAGTAGTGATAAAGTCAGTCTCCATGCAGTGTTTGAGGCCTCTCCTGTCCCATCCTGTTCGATTCTGCAACTTATCCGCCAAGCTTTTGATTCTTAACTATAGAATACTGGTTTTGAGAATAGTTATTTTAATGCTTACATCACCTGAATTGTTATGTGGACAAAAGATGGAATTACAGTATGAATGAATCAATGAATGAAAAATCAAAACAGGTAAATGCATTATTAAAGTATATCGTGTTTCCCCGAAAATAACATCCTGTCTTATATTTTTTTGAACCCTGAAATAAGCGCTTGGCCTTATTGCCATGCACTCAAAACCCCGATTGGGCTTATTATCAGGGGATGTCTCATTTGGGGGGAAACAGGGTATATACCAAAGCCAGAGAGTTAATCAACAATCTTAAGCAGCCAAATCAAGAAAGTAAGCAGTAGGAGAAAGATCTATAGACCAGCACATCAGTAGGAAATTAAATTAAACAAGTTAACCAAAAATTAAATACTGGCTCAAATCTCTTACCTTGTACACAGGGGAGCGTTTCAGATGGTCTAAGATTTTCCGGATAACGATAGCATTCATTATGCCCATGTGCTCTACCAGCATAATCAAAGCCTACAAAAAGGAGATGGGGATAGAGTAACTCAGGTTCAGAAGGAAAAGGAGAAAAACAATTTAAGCTGAACCCACAAAGGCCTGTGTAGATTAAAGGCATTAAGGAAAAACATGGAAAGCCTCAGGCTACCTAAGTTAAGCTTTGAACTCTAAATGTGATTGTTTGTTGCTAGCTACTTGTCCAACACCTGAAAAACCTCAAGAAAAGAAGATTCAAACATTTCTTTTGTTGTTGTTGTTTTATTGTTTGAGTCTTTGTATGAGCTTTCCATATGGCCAAGTTAAAGGGCTATCTAGCAGACCTTGAGCCAAGAATTCATAGTCAAGCAGTTTTAGGACTTGGATTTAGAATGCTTCAAAATGAGCTAACATGAGTTTAGCACTCTTCTCAAAGAGTGCTAAACCCATATTTAAAAGCAGCCCAAACAACAGCTGATGTGAGCGGAAGAGGAATAAGAGGAATAGTATATATATCAAGCGGTAGAGTGCGCTCTCCCCCCCCCCGTCTCTCTCTCTCTCTCTCTCTCTCTCTCTCTCTCTCTCTCTCTCTCTCTCTCTCTCTCTCTCTCTCTCTCTCTCTCTCTCTCTCTCTCTCTCACACACACACACACACACACACACACACTCCACTGGACAGTCATCCCTCACCAACACTAATCAGCTATTTGGGCTGATCCAGGGCTCCAAATCATAGCATGTCCAGGTGACCTGGCTGCTATATGTCGAGAGTCCAGTTTTAAAGACCCAGATTCTCCCATAGTTCAAAGAAGAATGGCCTTAGTGGATAGTGTTCGAGGAAATGGTGTACTTACTCCATTCTATAGTAGCCAATAGGTATCAGGTTGATACCATCCCTTAAAACTCATGGAAGATCTGCCAGGACCTGTTGTCTGCTTGAGGAGGACAATAATACTTAACACTGAAACAGCCAGGGATTACTTTAAATTGCATCAATTATGAGTTTGGCAACACATAAAGGCAACCTCATGAGGAAAGAGCAGAAAAACAAGGGTGCTCAAATATGTTTGTACCACAGTTAGGTATAGTGGGGAAAGGCCAATGGCAATATATTTTTACTTCATAAGTACCTATCATTCTGCATCTGAAAAATTGTCATCTCAAACCTACGCTTTTGTCTTTAGCTTTTTATTACTGACTTTTTTTTTAAAAAAAAAAAGGCAGGTTTGTAATGCAAGCTTGCAGCATAGAATATATTAACGCTAAGTCTGTTCTCCTAACGCTACAGACTTCAATCCAATTTTCCATTCCATCTTCTGCAGTTTTTTCCTTCCTTGGGGATCCAATAATTCATTTCCTAAAGTCTTGTTTAATTCGGTCTGGATCAAAGTTTCCCTTCACCATTGGGTGGAGCCACAGAACAGATACACGTCAGATATTCTTTGTATAGTTTTGTGCATTTGTAGCATTTTTCTCTTACTCACCAAGGTTTTTGTTAGAAAAAGGGCTGTCAAGTGGAAAAGGAAACCAAAGCTCTCCATGAACAATGAAGATAAATTTTAAAAACCTATTTCTAAACAGAAGTATCATTAATCCCAAGAGAGCTTTCTTTTCTGATTAAAATGCAGATCAAATCTAATTCTCCTTTCTTCCTTTCCTTTTCCTGGGCAAATGTTTCTGAGGTACCCTAGAAACCTTTTGAGAAGACAGAAATGCATCTTAAATCTCTGCATCCACATGTGGCTTCCCCACCTGAAACTTCTTCTTCCTCTCTACATGGGTCAAAAACATGAACATTGTCTCTTGGGCAATTGGACTGGACTTGTCCAGGTAGCCCAAGCAAAGAGCTGCATTGAAGGTGTTGTTGTCCAAGGGTTCCTGCAAATTCACCAAGCGTTTCAGATTTCGAATTAAACTGGATTGAGCCCCAATGGAATGATACTGTGAAGAGAGAGGAGCTGAATTAGTTTTAAGTACAGCAGTGTTGTCCTAAGTAGCATTCCAGAAAGGAAATTGTTGCCCAGAGCTTGGGTCAGCATTAGCCTATCTGTAGTATTATACATTCTGATATATTACCTCCAAGGAGGGTGTTGTTGACCATGCTTGTAGAACAACTTTCAGAGCAGCCAGCGTGTCTTCTCTCCGATTCAGGCTTGCCACTTTCAGGTGTCGAATTAGCACTTTCATTACACAAGTCTCTAGGCAACCTGCTCCAGAGAATGAAGAAGTAATGAGACCAAGGAAAGTGAAACAAAAATACACAAACAAAAACACCTTCATTGAAAATTCATCAGCAAGCACAGAAAAATACATTGATGTATAATCTAGGAGTAAATAATGGGGGAGGAGGGGGGAATGTTCTAAGTCTCCTCCAGAAGTTTATGTATGTAATGGATGGCATCTAGCATTGTCCTCAGGTTGTTGTTGTTGTTTTGAAACACAGGAGTTCTGAGCTGCAGCCCTTTCTCATCATTTCAGCAAGAGTTTTCACTGTGAGGCTAGGAGAACTATGGTCAGACAGCAAAGAGCCAGAGGCCAGACACATCCATTACAATTACATTTTTACTGACAAAGGCTAGCAGCCTCAGCCTCCAGGATACAGCTCTTTGATAAACTAGTTTGTTATTATAACTAATGAACTGTTATATACTAGAAAAGCTGTAATAGATCAGAAAACCAGCAACTGCTATCAATAAGACTCAAGTCACATAATGTAGCAGGACCTCAAGGTTCTTGTGACTTCTATCCTTGAAATGTACATTACTGGGCAATGTAATGGAGCATACGTATGGCCCACTGTTCGGACTTAGGTTCACTGCCAGCTGTGCACAGCTGTTGCCTGCCTTAAATCTCAACCCAGGGACCATATGGAAATACATGCCTCAACATACATCTTTGTTTCTCCACAAGGTTTGATTCTAAATAATAGAATTAAAACCCAGAAAGCTAACAAATTCACAATGCTAAAACTGCTCATTAGTTCCTTTCTTGGAAACAGAAACCAATTTTAGCCTTGATTTTTAAAAAAATGTGTGCTCCAGAATCGTATACTAAATACCAGGCTGCACAACATTCACGGTTGTCTGCATCTGATAAAATTAACAAGAATCATATATACATCGCATTCTCTGCCACAGAAAGTCATGACAGCTAAATCCACACCCTTTCCATGAGCACAAGTACAGAACATTGGCCTGAGGCACATTCCTATGTGAGTATTAAGTTCTCCATACAACCCTTTCAAAACATCTGAGCACTTAGATTTCTTCTTCCTCCCAGCATTGTCAGCACTGCCATCCTTGTCTTCCTTTCAAACTCAAAAATTCTTCCTTGACTAGCCATCAGATTTTTCTACTCATTCACCAAACGTTTTGCAAAGAAGGTTTTAAGATGTCTAAATTTCAATCCACAAGGAGGACGTGTCTGTTGCAGTGACACCTGTCACTGTCATTTGGAGTGGGGCATTGCTCTTTTATTAATATTTTGATCCTTTGCCTGAAACAGGAGAGTGACTTCCTATTTCACCTACCTTTTCCCCACTCCACAACCGCATCTACTTTTTAAAAACTTTTGTCCATATTTTGTCTATTTCCCCCTCAATTAGACAACTCTGCTCTGGGAAGTGGCATTAAACCACTTGTGAAAGACAGCTCTCTTTTCATTCAAGTTTTCTTTTGGGGAAAAAATGCCAGTCCAGAGGATACTTCAGCAATGAAAGAGAGCCAATAAAAATTATGCCTGGGCTGTCTCTCAGCTTGAATCTCTGTTTTCCTATTTCTCACTCCCATCTGAGGGATCACACCATCAATAAAGTATCCTTCCTCAATCCAAAGGCACGAGCAGCCACCACTTTCTAGAGGGCTGATTTAAATTTGCTTCAATGTTTGTGTTATGTATTAAAGTTAAACGGTTTACTCCAAGGTCGATTTTTCTGAGCGGGAAAATGGAGACCGCTGATTGGTTGAACCAGCAGACAGCCCTCTATAAAAGAGAGAGCTGTCAGGCTGGTTCCTTTGCTGGATCTGACTGTATTACAATAAAGAGCTGTTAGCCACAATACTGCCTCCAGTCTCTTCAGTACCAGAACTCAACAGTTTGTGTACATCACCACTCCACCACCATGCACGACTAACTGTATTTTCAATGCTAAAGTACAGTAATTCACCTGGTTTAATGCATGATACAAAGCAGCTAACTGCAATGAGCACTGTTTAGAATGAGGTCCTATTTTAAAGTAAACGCTATGGCAAAGTCCCAGGATTACAAAGACCAGCAGAGAAATTGTTGTCCAGTTGAACAATCTAAAATCGGCAGCCCCATTCTAATGCCTTTCCACTGAAGGTCTCTATGTCCATAATTTGAGAAGAAAAGTCACTCACCAAGCAAAGCCAGAGATCGAGCTGCCTCATACTGCAAAGGGGTATCGTCACATTCTTGAACCTGAGAACATAAATATTGATTAAAGACTAAAAAGAAATCCTGCATAAACACCACAGAAACAAAGAACTGGGAAGGATTCAAATTCACTCACTGCAGCCCAACCAAGATTACTGTGTAGTATAAGAACAGAACAGGTGCACAAGGGGAAAATAACCATCAGTACCTCAAGAAATTTTATATTTTCGATATAAAACCAGCCTTTCCTGGGCTCTTGGAGTTGTAATCTAAGAGCAAAGCACCTACAGAGGTGGTCCTTGTTTAGCAACCACAGTTGGGACCAGGAATTCAATTGTTAAGTGAAACAGCTGCTAAGTAAAACTGCAGTTGTGTTTATGCTCTTACTTCAGCTTTCCTTTGCTTTACAGACCTAGAAAGATGGTAAATGCAAGGACTAGTCGCAAAGTTATTTTTCCATCACCATCATAACTGCAAACAGTTTCTACATAAAGCAGTCGATAAACGAGGACTACCTATTCCAAATATAGCAATTGGTGAGATCCTTAATAATTCCCTTTATATGATCCTGTAATCCCTTAATTCAGGGTAGAGTCAGGGAGATTGGCTAGAGCTGAGCATTTACTGGCTGGATGCCCTTCCTGACGTCACACAAAGTTTAGAGCAAATATTTTTTTCTTTGCGACCAAGGGAAAAAATATCTGCCACTACCCAGGATTGAACTCTCAACCTTTTGAAAAACAGGCAAGTGTCTTCAACACTAGGCCACCACTTGGTGTGTGGCTAGTGGTGTGATCCTTAATATGACTAAAAATTTCCAATAATGGAAACATGGAGCCCAGAGGCATTATGGAAAATTAAGCTGGGTTCTGCAATTCCTTTGTCTTGTACTTTACTTCCTAGATATACACATTGTATGTATGGAGAGGGATGGAGTTTTTTAAAAAGAGGAAATTAAAATACAAAGGCAAGAAACGTTGGAGGGAGTGGGGCTTGCTTTATTACTCTGAGCCGCATAGTGAGATTTTGGAGGCAAATATCACATTTAATGATTTGGGGCAGGTTGTGGGTCACAGTATGTGGAACTGAGCCAAACCCATCATCTAGTTTTACCGGTATTTGTAATTTTATTTTTAGTTACTTTAGTTTGGGGGGGGGGCTTTGATGTTTGTTAAAACTGTGTCAGATGTATGTATGTATGTATGTATGTATGTATGTATGTATGTATGTATGTATGTATGTATGTACATATGTGTGTATATATTCCCCACCATAAAATGGTAGGAAACCAAACTTTAGTAGTACAGCCACAATAAACATTAAACTTCAAGACTCATTTGCTAAAACTTCAGAAACCCACAGAAATATTTCTTATTTGAAGAGGATGTCAATGATCCATTTTTGTATTGTTCTCAAACTTTGTTCCAGAGTGTAACTTTGAGACTCTCCTGTCACCCCTTTTGCATGGAAATTGAATTTTCTTCCTTAATAAATAAGTCTCCCTGTTTTGTGCCTTCCAATCAAATCAGTTATTCTTTGGTGGAATAAGTCAGGTATAGGTCAGGTGTATATCTAACCCCTAAGTTTTCAAATGGCCCAATGGCGCGCGCACCCAGGAAGAAAAGAAAAGAGTAACTTGACCATGTGTTCAAAGGCCTGTTTCTGTTAATGCAAAAGGCCTCACTCAGGTGATCCTTTTTATCCAATGTAAAAGTAATGTAATTAAAATTAGCTCTGGTTTTTATCTTCCAAGAAAAGGTCAATAGAAAAGTGAATTCAGCCCAGATTTTTGGTTTTTTGATTTACCAGCAAGCCTCAGGCCATTTGCTGGAATTGGGAAAGTAACTGTCAAACTCCTGGAAAAGGCTGGCCTTCAATTATCCTTCTGGTTCTGTAACATTGACAATCAAGGTCAGAAGAAGAAATGAGAGCTTATTAGAGGACATCCATGCAATGATCTTTCTCTGTTTTTACTTTTTGCAATGAACTCTGAATAGGTTCTGAAATCCAGAACCTTATTCAAGCAGTTAATATTGAGAAACTAGTTCAGCAAAGCCAAGGTTTGATTTGAAATTATGTATGTTATTGCCTTTATTTCTCCTTTCTATATTTAAAGATAGGCCTTATTGGTTTCCTAAATGAGTTTTTCATTAAAATCTTCCCCACGTGCATGATGCACAGTTTAAAGGGCAGCACAAACATAAGTATCTATTTTCAAATACAGTAATGTCAAAATAATGAAATGTTGTGTTGCCATAATACAAGTTCCAAGGTTTTGTACTTATCCCTTCCTTGGAGGCACCTTCAGACACATAAGTTTGTTAAATTCCATATTGCTAATTTTGGCTAGGAACATCTAAGGCACTCTCTTTTTGAGTTTTGGAGGACTGAGTCAAAGAATTCCCCAGTCAGATAGATGAGGGAATGTCGCTGGTGGCATCCTGTTGTAATGATCTATTCCTGCAGTGGAAGTGGTCTGCGAGTGAGATATTAAATTACCACTCCCTCAGGATAGAATCTAAAAGGAGAAATCTGTATCTTGATACAGCCCATCATAATGAGAAATGCTATATTTGACCCTGTAATGGTCACACTGTTACATACATGCCAATTTACTGTGAAGGCCTTACCATTATCGGTGTTTATGTCTGACAGTTGAGGACCTAACTAGATATTTTCAAAAATACGGAGCTGCCACTGTCCCTCCTTTTCTTCATCTTTCTCCACAGCAACCTGGGTCAAAACCAAGGCAAGATACTCTCTCTGTCCTGCTCCACTAATGGACACAATGACACCTCCTTGGGCATTCCTAGCAGGCTTCCAGCTTTTTCCACACATTTTAAAGCAGGGTTTCCAACCTTGGCAAGTTTAAGACTTGTCAACCTTAACATGCTGGCTGGGGAATTCTGGGAGTTGAAGTCCACAAGTCTTAAAATTGCCATGGTTGGAAAGGCCTGTTTTAAAGATGTTTTCCATTTCAAAAAGATAAGAAATGGGAGCTTTGCATGCTTCAATCATCATCCTTTATTCCCTGCCCTGCTTTGAAGACCACTTAACTATAATGTGGCATTATTAGAAGCAATTTTAGAAAATAAAAATATAACTCAGTACTGTACTTTGCTTGGATCTGACCAGAGGTGGGTTCCTCCCGGTTTGGACCAGTTCACCCGAACCATTAGCAACCTGCTGGTGATGTCACAATGACATCATGGAACCGGTTCAGTCAGTGCCGGTCCGTGGGCGCCACCATGGGTTTTTTGAATTTTTTTTGAATTTTTTGAATTTTTTGATTTATTTATTTTTTCTTCTGAGCATGTGCAGAAGCCGAGTTTCCAGCACTGTGCATGTGGGTGCCATCTTGTTTTCAGCTTTTTTTAAAAAAAAAAATTCCCGGATTTTTTGGCACTGCGCATGTGGCGCATGAAGAAGCAAACCAGCAGCGAGGTAAGTTAGAACCCACCCCTGGATCTGAGTATTCATAACAACTACAAAGTTAAAGTGGTTGGGAGCAACCTGATAGCTGGATTTGACAGTGGGGAGAACACTGGGCCATCCTGATAAATTTGTCTTTTTGTAAATGGGTATTTTGTGGCTGACAACGCACACCATACAAGTAAACAGTCCAAAGAAAGGAGGCAATGCAAGCTTAGGAAACTCTGAAATTCTCTAAAACTGCAAGAGGAGTCCACATACTTACAATATTATAAAGTGCAGATATAACAGATTCTTCAGCAGTCCCAAGTTGTCCAAGAGCCTAGGAAGACCAGCCATAAAAGTTAGAAGAAGTTACATACTACAACCTTGAAACATGGACATACAATGAGCCAATCAAAGGGCCCCTCCAACTGACTAAAGTGGGGGGGGGAATGCAATCAGTGGCTTTTTTCAAATCAGCTGCTATGCTTGGAGTAATAAAACTACCTGTCCCGCATTCTACACAAAAGTGTAAGAGCATCCCCAATTACATTACAATGCCTATAGAATGAATTTCTCTGTTCATTTGAAAAGAAATCTGAGTGATGGCTAGAGGAAGAATCTAGCTGGCTATAGATGTACCATTATTTTGATTCTGTTCAGAAACCACTATATCCCAGCGAAAACCGCACAGCGGCTAGAGGCAGGTACTGCAGGCCACTTTAGCTGACACTGATCCGCAGGTCAGCGGTTCAAATCTCACCGGCTCAAGGTTGACTCAGCCTTCCATCCTTCCGAGGTAGGTAAAATGAGGACCCAGATTGTTGGGGGCAATATAAATATACATTGCTTACTGGTGTAAACCGCTTAGGGAGTGCTTGCACTGTGAGGCGGTATATAAATCTCACAAAATAAATAAATAAATAAATAAATAAATTGGAAGAATAGCATGTCTATTTATTTATTTATTTATTTATTAAAATTTCTATGCCGCCCAACTCCCGGGGGACTCTGGGCGGCTCACAGCAGATATAGAAACACATAAAAATAAACAATTTTTAAAAGGAGCCATATTAAAATACTATCCATTTAAAAAAACTTTCATTCATACCCTGCCTGCCGGAAGAGCCAAGTTTTTATTGCTTTACGGAAGGCCAGCAGGGTGGGGATAATCCTGATCTCTGGAGGGAGTTGGTTCCAAAGGGAGGGGGCTCCCACAGAGAAGGCTCTCCCCCTCGGCCCCGCCAACCGGCATTGCTTGGTCGATGGGACCTGGAGGAGACCCACTCTGTGGGACCTAACCGGTCGTAGGGAGGTATGCGGCAGGATGCGGTCCCGAAGGTAACCTGGCCCTGAGCCATGTAGGGCTTTAAAGGTAACGACCAACACCTTGAATTGGATCCGGAGACTAATGGGCAACCAATGCAGCTGGCGGAGAATTGGTGTTACGTGGGTGCATCTGGGTACACCCACCACAGCTCGCGCAGCTGCATTTTGCACCAATTGCAGTCGCCGGACACTCTTCAAGGGTAGCCCCATGTAGAGCGCATTGCAGTAATCCAGCCGTGAGGTGATAAGGGCATGAGTGACTGTGAGAAGTGCCTCCTTCTCCAAGTAGGGTCGCAATTGGTGCACAAGACGTACTTGTGCAAAGGTCCCCCTAGTCACAGCTGAAAGATGTTGCTCTAATTTTAGCTGTGGATCTAGAAGGACACCCAAATTGCGAACCTGTTCTGAGGGAGCTAATTTTTCCCCCCCAAGAACCAAGGAGGGACAGTTGGTCAAGTCCTTAGGAGGCAATATCCACAGCCACTCAGTCTTGTCAGGGTTAAGTTTTAGCCGGTTCTTCCCCATCCAGACCCTAACATCGTCCAGGCAGCGGCCCATTACGTCTACGGCTTCCCCGAATTGAGACGGGGTGGAGATGTACAACTGGGTATCATCAGCATATTGCTGATACCTCACCCCGTGTCGTCGGATGATCTCACCCAGTGGCTTCATGTAGATGTTAAACAGGATGGGCGAGAGGACCGAGCCCTGCGGCACCCCACATAGTAGGGGCCTAGGGCTCGACCTCTGCCCCCCTGTCAGCACCGACTGCGTCCTGTCAGAGAGGAAGGAGGAGAACCACTGCAAAACAGTGCCGCCCACCCCCAC
The DNA here is from genome assembly GCA_023053685.1 of Diadophis punctatus similis. Lineage (NCBI taxonomy): Eukaryota > Metazoa > Chordata > Lepidosauria > Squamata > Dipsadidae > Diadophis > Diadophis punctatus. The sequence continues at coordinate 140,302,006 of JALIGW010000002.1, read as the reverse complement.
CTCTCCGAGACGACGCAGAAGGATACCATGGTCAATGGTATCGAAGGCCGCTGAGAGGTCAAGTGGCACCAGGATGGAGGAATAACCCCCATCCCGGGCTCGCCAGAGATCATCCATCAGGGTGACCAAAGCCGTTTCCGTACTGTAGTGTCGTAATGTCATCAATGTTTTCTATTAAGCATTTTCCACAGTAGTTCTAGCTTGTTGCTTCAGTAACAAAAGTAAAGGACCAAATGTAGAGGATATAACAAACCAAGCAGTTTTTAATTGCTGCCATCTGTTTGAAACTCTTCCTGGGTGCATAGCAATCCAGGCAGAGAACAGGGGCAAGTAACACTGAAGAGAGCTTTGATCCTCTTCCCCCTTTACCTCAGCAGTTTGGCTGTTGTGTTGTGGTGGTTTTCCATCTATTGCCTTGAAACAAAAGTCCCCCTCTCCCTAAAATTTTTAAATGAAAGTTATCTTGGGGTTACAGGGGCAGCCCTGAATTCAAGAGCCAGGAGGTGTGGAAAACTTCCAGTCAGTGAGGAAAATAGACTTTTGAAGATTCAATGCTGAACAAAAAAAAATGCTAGTTTTGCTGTTGACAGAATAACAGAATAACAAGGTTGGAAGGGATCTTGGAGGTCTTCTAGTCCAACCCCTTGCTCAAGCAGGAAGCTCTATATACCATTCCAGACAAATGGTGGTCCAATCTCTTCTGAAAAACCTCCACCATTGGGACACTCACAACTCACCCACAACTCACTAAGCTCTTGAATGCAGAAAGTCGTGGGACCACAGAAATGGTCTCAAAGATGCTTCCAGGCTCCTCAAAAAAGAGGAGTTCATGACGGCTGCTTCCAGTTCCTACAGAATTTCAGCTCAGGCTAAGAGAAGGAAACTTCAAGGAGGGGTTTTTTTTTATTTGGAGGGGGGGAGGCCTTTAAACATGCCACAAGCTTAAAGACTAATCTCCAAAAAGGCTATGAAAGGACCTACACTTAACTGACCTTGATTAGTTTGTATTTTTCTGTCTCTTCTGACAACAGACCTTCAGCACTCAATTTTATCCCTAATATGAACTGAGCAGAGTACTCATCAAAGCGAGTTCCTACTGAGCAAAAAAGAGCCTCCAGGGGAACAGAATGTGAGGTCAGCCTTTTTTCTCTCTCTCTAATGCACTCACTTACATAACTTACAAATATCCCAAATTAAAAGAAGCAAGCATAAAAATAATGAGTGATTAATCAAGATTTGAGTGGGTGGAAATCTATGGCAGCTCATGCAAAACAAACATAGGCTGCAAATTATTATAATTTGATGGCACCGGTCACGTATGATATAGCAAATAGCATTATAAGTCTGAAAGCCATCAAACCACCTTGCTATAAATAAGTAAATTAGTATATAAAATAAATATTTAACAGAGCCTAATGTTTGTTTGGGATAATACAATTGTTTTGATGTCCAGTTTCAATACTTCATCTCTGAATTAGATGTCAGAAAGAAACATAAATTGTAAGTTAAACTGTTCCCTTCCAGCAATATTTCTACAATAAAATCAGCTGTTTGGAATTTGTAAAGGAAAAAAAAATCTGTCATGTTCTTGCTGGATTCTGGAAAACAATCTTTAAATGTAGGAGAAGAGCAGACAAAGCTGGGGGCAGAATTAAGGGCATTATCAGTTTAGAATCCTTGCATTCCCACAAGCATTCAAGTCCAACCCCTCCTGTAATTCCGTTAACCCTTATCTGGTGCCAATTTTAGCATCAAACTTTAGTCGACCAGATTCCTATGTATAGGTTTGAATAAATTTTCTATGCTGCAGCCTTGTGAATGGTCCTGATTCTTTTCTGATTCCTGATATTAAGGTCCTTGACATGATAGTCTCCTCATCCCTGCTTTGTTTTATTTCATTCTTAGCCAAACCTGGCTACACAAGTTGTCTGAACCTTGTTTCTCTGTTTCAGGCATGGACTCTTTTTCTTTCCCAGTGGCCCTCCCACCTATGAGCAGGAGGAGCCCATTCTGAGGTCAGTTCTGGGTGCCTTTTTGCTGTTGAAGAAACAGCCGCACTGACCGCTTCCACAAGTTTCTCCTGCCAGCAATGAGAAAGCCAGATAATAGCCACGGAGAGCTCTGCCTGTCATTAATTTACTGTGCTGTACAAATCAGACATTCTGTTTAAAATCTGAAACTAAGAACAAACTAGGAAAATCATTGCCAATGCAGCAAACATTTACTTTTCCCCCCATCTCCCAGAACCTGGGATTGGACTCCTATCTTTGATCACAGGGTTCTGCAAAGGCCAGATTTGTCCTTTTCCCATTGGGAGGGGGGGAATTCTTCAGAGATTGTTTCTAATTTAGGCTCTTCTTTGACCTTTAAAGATGCCTCCCTCCCATACATGTGTTCTTGCAGGCCTTGTCGCTTATCATATGAACCATCCAAAAGGAGGCAACTATATACACATAGATTTTTCTTGTGATTGGAAGACCTGGGCTATCTGTGTACACATGAACAGGAGTAAATGCTTGCTTCGTGGAGGCATGCAACTTGAAGGATACAACTGATAGGATGTTCTCTATATGCAACATCTGAAGCAATCAGCAGGACTCAAATAAAATGGGGAGTTCATTTGAAAGAACCGAAATAACAATATGCAAACTCTCCTACCAATCTCTAGCAATAACTCTCATTGCCCCAGCTTTGAAAATCAACTGGTTACCAGAATGTGCTGTAAATCAGGAAGGCCCCACTGTAAGCAAACCTGACACCCAGCTGCTGTGGCCTAGAGGTGGAGCTCTTGCCTCACAATCAGGAGGTTGTGAGTTCGATCCTAGGTAGAGGCAGATGTAAGGGTCTCCTGTTTGGGCAGGGGGTTGGACTAGATGACCTGCAAGGTCCCTTCCAACTCTGTTAATCTGATCTGACTCTATGGGACAGGGAACGGTATAGGTGTAAACATACAGCCAATTGCAAAAATCATATGAATATCCTATACAGGTAGTCCTCGGCTTATGACTACTATTGAGCCCAAAGGTTCTGTTGCTAAGTGAGACGTAACTCAAAAAAGTGACCTTTTTTGCCACTTAAGAGAATCACTGCAGTTGCTAAGTTAGTAAGTTAGTTGTTAAGTGAATTGGGTTTCCCCATTGACTTTGCTTGTCAAAAGGTCACAAAAGCTGTTCACATGACCCCAGCACACTGCAACTGTCATAAATATGAATCCATTGCCAAGCAATTTAATTTTGATCACGTGACCATGGAGATGCTGCATTGTTCATAAGTGTGAAAAGCAGTCATAAGTCACTTTTTTTAGTGCTGTTGTAAATCTAAATGGTCACTAAATGAACTGTTATAAGTCGAGGACTACCTGTATGGCATAGAGCAACACCCACATATAACAGGAGGTCTAAAAGCAGCACCCCCTTTCATCCTGCTCCCAGATCCAATAGTTTTTTAATGATTAGGAAAACAGCTGAAATCCTGCAAGGTTATCAAATCTCACGGGATTGAGGTAAATCAAGCACAAAAATAGTAACATCTTACATAAGAAGTTATTAGATTTCAGCATTCTCAAGCAAGATTCCATAAGGTATCAGGCTGCTACAAGACCATGGAGGGCCATTGTTCAAGATCACCAGATAGCCTCCACGTGAAGACATTTTTTTTAAAAAAAATGACCAGTTCCTAACCTACATCGAATTTATGTTTCTTATTAATAGCTTTGGAACAAAGTTAGATTCCTACAGTCAGAAAGAAAGAGGGAGGGCAGGGGGGAAGGTCAGTCTGCCAGAGCTTGGCTGTAAAACTCTTTACCACACGATGCCAACAAAGATTAAGAGCATTCTGCATTTTTTTATTACCTTTTAGTGGCCCTTCTGGATTCTTGCATAGTTAGTTCCCAATAAATAGTTCCCAATAAATAACTTCTATGTTAACTAACGTGTTGAAGCCAGCAGGAGTGGGTGATTATACGGTATCTGTGTCTTATATATCTGAGGGATTTTTGGATTTGAATCTTAAGACCACAATGTTTCTGTATGGAAAATAGTTCACTTCCAGTCAAGGGACTTCATTGCAGGATGACTTCCAGCAGGCATCCATTAACTTCCCCTCTTAATAAAGGTCATGTCTAATGCTTTCTTTTACCTGAGCTGCATAGAGTTGTTCAAGTTCCACAGGAGATGCCAAGGACTTTATGAGAACCTGCAATCAATCAATCAATCAACCCATCAATCAATCAATCAAATGCAAATATTCTAAAAAGGAAAGGAGAAGATGGTGAAAATCTCCAATCCCTGCTATGTTATAATAAGAGAGGGAGAAAACCTCCACATTGTTTTTTCCCTCCTAAGTTAAAAAGCTTCAAATTCTCCTTTGCAGAAGAACTCACAAGCTTTCCTTTTCTATCACTGTTTGCATATGGCAACAATATGATAAATCTGCAACAACTACCAGATCTTAGCCGGTAAACAACCAGATCATCATGAGATGGTAGCAAATGTTGGTTTACATTTTACAGGCAACTACGTGAACAAATCCAAAATATAGAGGAAAAGAAAAAGAAAAAATGCAGAAAGCACAAAAAATAATCTACTGCAATGGGAATAAAGAGCAGGTACTGCACATATGCGAATTTGCCATATACTATATATAAAGTATGCCAGATTATACTCTATTGCTATTGAGATAAACCATAAAATCTATTCAAATTTCATAAAATTGTGGTTCCTGACTCTGATGTCACATAAATTTAACTTTGCCTATGATTTTTTCCTGATCTAACAAATTGAAAAGCCCTTGTTAACCCACAACTCAATTGTTACGTTATCAAAAGTTTTCCAATGTTGCATAATTATTATTTTTGGCTGCTACGATTAAATAATAAGTTCTTTATTTTTTAGCTTCTGATTTAGTCCTGTAAATAAATGCAGTAAACATAGCACTGAGGAACATTCAATTCTTTGTTTAGTAATCATACTTACGGTGTCTCTCCAAAGATTTCATGCCACAAGGGATATCACTTTAACATATGACTACCAGAAATGAAAAAAACCCCTTTCTTTTTTGACAACCTCTCCAACTTTTTGAAGAATAATTTTGATACATACAGTATGTGCCAATCTGAGTCAAATGCCAAAAATGTGCAATCTTCCACTGTGGTTCTTGCATTGAAACTGAAGTGATTCTATCCAGTTTCCACCACCTTTGCTAATTAATCTCTTGTAGGGCAGTGGCGGGCTGCTGTCTTACCGGTGCCGGTGCGCTGTGCATCTCCAAGTTTCGGGGGCGCGTGCGCTTGCTACGCATGCAAACCCATTGTGCGATTTTGCTTCTGCGCATACTCACAAAATCTCACTGAAATCTCACGAGGGGACGTGCGCGCACGTGAGATTTTGGGGTGATTTTGCTTCTGTGCATGCGCAGAAGCAAAATCACCCAAAAATTAACAGAGAAAATGGCGACGCGCGCAGTGGACCAGCAGAGAGGGCTCTGGAGCAGTCACGTGCAAATTGCGCAATCGGCCGTTCCCTACCGGAGCTGCGCATTGGGCAGCTCCGGCAGGAACCCGCCTCTGTTGTAGGGGATTACCAAGACCAGTATCCCAAGCTTCCTTTAAACCAGGGGTATCAAACTCAAGGCCCGCGGGCTGGATCAGACCCATGGGGTGCTGAGATCTGGCCGTTGGGCCGGCCTGGAAGCAGCAAAGGACCAGCCCCCCCAACCCACCCTCAGCTCCGTTTTCACTGGCAGAGGGCTGCAGGAGGCTGTCAAGGAAAGCTCTGTTTTCACTGGCAGAGGGCTATCAAAGCAAACTAAAAACAAAGCAAAAGGAGAAGTGTTTCCCCTTCCCCTTGAGCATGCAAGAAGGGACAGGAAAGGAGAAAGGGAAAGTGGAAAGACAAAGAAAAAGAAGGGAAGATGGGAAGAGAGCAAGGAAGGAAAAATAAGGAAAGAGGGGAAGGGAGAAGAAAGGAGAATGAAGAGGGAAGGAAAAAGTGGAAAAAGAAGAAAAGGAAGGAAGGAAGGAAGGAAGGAAGGAAGGAAGGAAGGAAGGAAGGAAGGAAGGAAGGAAGGAAGGAGAGAGAGAGAGAGATTATAATGACAGTGAGGAGGATTTTAGGGAAGACTTGCCTTAGCACTTGGCCACTGTAGGTGCACCCCCCTGACACGAGTGACATCGAGCTGGCCACACCCACCATCGAGCTGGCCACACCCACACCCCCAGCCCTCCAAGGTCAAACACAACCCTGATGTGGCCCTCAATGAAATCGAGTTTGACACCCCTGCTTTAAACCATATGGTAGATCTATTTCTGATCACAATAATGACCCATACATTTTTTGAAATTACTCTCTTTTCTTGCCATCTCCGGGTCATTTCTTTTTTGGCAGCCAAGATCTGGTAACTTTAGAGGAGAGGTTGCTCCAAGGACTTCTTACCCAGGGCAATGCCTAACCATGCAGCCATTTCAAAAAAAATTCATGGTTATTTACACTGGAGCTCACCCGTTTCTTTGTTTGTTTTAGTGTTTTGAGTCAGTCTGGACTCCTGTTGACTATGTAACAACTCCATGAAGCTTTATTGGACACATTTTTAGAAGTGGTTCACCATTATCTTATTTGGGGATGTTTTTCAAAGTTCCAGTCTAGGATTGAGAGAATGTAGCTGGGCCAAACTTACCCAGCTACTAAGAGAGGATCGGAACTGGGTCTCCCCACTCCTAATCCGGCATTTTAAATTACTACACTACACAGGTTTTACACCAAGACTTTTCCCAACCTGATATTCTTCACTTGTGATGGGTTGAAGCTAACTGATACGGCCATATTAGCTGGGGAACATTTGTCTTATGCAGTGGTGAAATCCAATTTTTTTTACTACCGGTTCTGTGGGCGTGGCTTGGTAGGCATGGTGTGGCTTGGTGGGCGTGGCAGGGGAAGGATACTGCAAAATCCCCATTCCCACCCCACTCTGGGGCCAGCCAGAGGTGGTATTTGCTCAAATACCACCTCTGGCTACCGGTTCTCTGAACTACTCAAAATTTCCGCTACCGGTTCTCTGAACTATTCAAAATTTTTGCTATCAGTTCTCCAGAACCTGTCAGAACCTGCTGGATTTCACCCCTGGTCTTACGGCGTAACAAATATGGAATACATCAGCTGGGAAAATATGGCCTACAGCAAGGAAACCTAATATTCTTGAAAAATGCTTTACTATCAGATTTTTTTTTCTAACCTTGATCCTTTCTGGTTTAAACGTTTCATCCCAAGTGTAAATCTCTCTTTTTTTAAGAACTGCTGACTTGATAAACTTGGAGAGTAAAAACTGAGACCTGAATGAAAAAAGAAGACATCATTAAATATTTTTTTTAAAAAATAATAATTACTGTGTCTTGTAAAGGTATTTTTAAGGGGAAAATGTGTCCTAACAAATGGAAATTTAGCATATATCATTAAGCCATAGATCACTTGACTCTGTATTTTCCTTTGTTTTCTTTTAGGGAGGATCATCACATCATACAAACATCTCTGCACAAGCATCAGGCATCTTTAAAATTGTATTTTAAAGGTTAAATGAATAAAATATAATTGTCTTTTTTATATAAGGTCTACAATTGTGCTAGATTGCCAAATCCTATGTCACTTTCTTCTGGAAATATTTTGAGATTTCAGGTCAGAAGGTCAATGTCTTATGACAGTAACATTCTAGGAAATATTGGCTATGTAGTTTTTCTTAATCACCGATCATTTAATGACCAGTTGAAGTTATGACAGACTTCAAAACTCATCCATAAAGTCATGACTACTGCATGCACACAAACACACACACACAAACACACACACACACACACACACACACACACACACACACACACACACACAGAGAGAGAGAGTCAAGTGATGGCATTTCGGGTGCTTGGCTACTGGCTTGCATTTCCAATAGGTTGCAATGTCCCAAGGTCATGTGACCACACTTTGCTGTACGCCAAAAAATGCCTATTGGATATGCTGAATATGCCTTTATGTGAACCATTATGTGGTTCACTAAACGACTGCAGGGACTCACTTAATGACCATAGCAAAAACAATTATAAAATCAAGTCAGATCACATGCTGATCCACCTAATGACCACAACATACTACAACCACAATTCAAGGCTCAATTGTGGTCATAAGTTGAAGACCTCTGTATCATTCTTTAAAATCATTTTAGAATGTTTACCAGAGACCACCTGCAGTATTCCCATAGGTCACGAGAGATCTCTAGATCACAAGTTGGGAATCAGTGATTTAGAGATGGAGTGGCAATTCCTGGGATTACAGGCTATCTTGAATGGCCAAGAACTACTGACATTGTAGTCCCAAGACATTTGGGATAGGTTGGGGATAGTTGCACAATAATTCTCTGTCCTACCCTCAGCTATATAGCCACATATGGCAGCAAAGAATTGGAGTTTTCAATATCTCTGTACTGTCATCTAGTGGTTTGTCTGGATTTTGCAGCCAAGATCTGGTCTATTCTAATACATCAGAACTGGGAATGGAAAGCAATAACGTTGTTTCCTGAGTAGTTAATAGCTGGGAGATTTATATTCTCCACCCAGAGGTAATCTATTTCATGAAATTTATGTACCCAGGATAGCATGTTCTAGTTAGGCACCAAGTTACTTCAAATCTGACCCTCAGCTATTACAAGGGGCATGCATAAGCGCACCAGCGTGCCTACCGTCCTTGTCCTAATGTTCCCTTTTATTCGTATCCATTTCATGTATTCATAGTTATGTTTATACTTATATCTGTTATCTAATACATGCTTGACAAAATAAATAAATTAAAATAAAATAAAAACAATGTGGGCACAACAGTCACCAGTGTTCTTGTGTCTGGAGTCCCTACCCCTTCATTTTCTCCTTTCCACTGCAGCTAATGGGAATAAGGCTATTTTAATCAGGACTAAGAACGGAGTAATATTCCACAGCCAACAAAGTTAAGACCACTATCTAAATGAATGTGGAATCTGACACAAATGCGTTTCTCTCCATGCCATTTGTTTTCTCCATAATCCCAGACATACAATTCCATCTTAAACCACTTGGGTGTATTTCTACCACACAAAGAGAGCCACATCATTCAAAAAAAATATGGGGAGAAAGTGTCCCATTGTCAATTGAAGGGGCATTGAATAAATTAATCCCTAACTGTAGTGTCCTTACATTATCCTGACCTCTCATGTCCTGAAAAACAATAGACGCGGTAATGAAAATGCTCCATCAGCAGCATATGATATGATCTGCATGTGAGCAGCCCATTGTTATTCAAGACCGAGAGGTCCACTGAATACAAACATGGATGAAATCAGTGAGGTGGATCTCACGCAGCAGATCAATCTGCATACTTGAAATGATAGGTTATTAACTCCTGGAATGGGACAACAACCCGAGTTCTCTGGGTTTTTTTTGTTTTTTGTTTTTTTAAAGGTCTCTGTAATACATCCTGTAGCACCACTTACTGGATTTTAGAGAGACATGTGACTTCCGAATCAAAATTTGGGGCGAAAGTATATATTTTTGTATGCTTCCAAGTAAAAATAAAAATGTGCCCCTCAGCTGAGCAATCTGGAAAAAGGGATATATTATTATCTGAAGCTGCTTTCTCCAACTGGACACCTTTCAGAAGCAATGGGACTGCAATGCGTCCACTATACCGTAGGTAGTCCTCAACCTACGACCACAACTGGTCGAGCCCAGAATGTCTGTTGCTACAGGAAACATTTGTTAAGTGAATTTTGCCATATTCTATGAGCTTTCTTGCCGTGAATCACTGCAGTTGTTAAGTTGGTAATATGGTTGCTAACTGAATCTGGCTTCCCCATTGACTTCACTTGTCAGAAATTTGCAAAAGGGGATCACATGACCCCAGGACACTGCAGCTGTCATAAATATAAGTCAGTTACCAAGCATCTGAATGTTGATCTCATGACCATGGGGAATTCTGCAATGGTCGTAAGTGTGAAAAACAGTCATAAGTCACTTTTTCAATGCCGCTGTAACTTTGAACAGTCACTAAGTGAACTCTTCTAAGTCGAGGACTACCTCTATGTCCAGCCAGTAAGTTTAAAGGACAACTTTAATTTCCTCTTCAGAGTAATTGTTTCCATCATTCAAAACAAGACATTTCCTGAAAGTTAGACACACTTCAAAAGACCAAAGCGTAATTGTTGAAAATTATTTTGCTGGACCATCTGTTTGTTTGGATGAAGGATACCATGATCCTAAGCAAGTGGTTAGCGTACCAAAGGGTAACATCAGCCAAACACAATCAGCTCTTTTTTTTTTTTTTGCATTCCAGGTGGCAAATGTTAATTGATGCTATAAATATAACTTGTCTTGCCTGCCAACTAGTAACAGAAACTCAGTATCCCATCCCTTACTTTTTCCTTATAGACTTGGATTTTGCCTTTTCCATTTTCTTTCGATATGGGCAGTGCTTCTTCAAACTGGACAGATCAGGTTGCTCTACAATGGTAGGTGGAATGATACCAGGATCAAACGAGTAGAGTTTGGTTCTATATTTGAAAGGACTACATGGGTAAGTTTCAGGAGAAACCTGGAAGGAGATAAAATCATAAAAATTGCGTTGGGCACAAAACATAGAGTTCCTGTGGTCAAAAAGATATTTGTTGTCCACTAAATGGTGTTGTTGTTCCAGTAATCCTAGACCACCGTGGCTGATTTCAGAAAACTGAGCCAGGCTGGATCTGGGTGGTTCTTGAATATAAAATTAGCAGTAAAATCTAGGGCTGCAAGCTAGACTGGAAGGTTAATTAACTAACAAGCAAACAAACAAACAAACTAGAAAGCAATGGTGAAGTGCATCCATATTACTGCCAAGAAAATTTCATGGACATATCTATGGAGTCATCAGAAGAAGAAACTCTCCTCAAAGGAAAAGTCACCTTTGTTTTAAAGACTGGTTATTTGTCTCAGAATCCTTATACCAAAATTCTCATCCAGTCTTAATAACTTACCGTAGTCACTTTATTTTCATTTAAGTCAGTAAGTGCAATGCCCCTCCCTACTGATGGAGTTCTGGAAATAATTTATGAACTACTTGGGCTTGTTGTTTCATGAATTGCAACTGTACTTTTCTCAGAAGGGCAATGCCAAGCGTGATTGGTGGGGAAATGCAGGATAAAGTTAATCAGAGCTTACACCAAGATGTTGTTCTTGGTTATGAATGGCCAAGCTCATCTAGATAATTTTAGGTCAGCTGTTGGTAGAAGGTAGATTGGAATTTATCACCAGATCCCTGGATGATCTGCAGAAGGTCTCAAAGGATTGCCAGCTCCCAATCATTTTAACAGGAGCAATTTCTTCAATCTTATTTTATTACACAATTAATATAATCCTTGCTCTAAGCAACTTACAAACGTCCATTTTAAAATGCACAGTAACAAAAATTAAAGCAATTAAAGCCAATTAATTTAAAACAATTAAAACAAGCTCCATTAAAATGCAACATTAATTTTTCTTCTTAAATTAGGCTGCCCTAATCAAGAAGGGACACGGTGGCTCAGTGGCTAAGACGCTGAGCTTGTCGATCAGAAGGTTGGTAGTTCAGCAATTTGAATCCCTAGCGCCGCATAATGGAGTGAGCTCCCGTTACTTGTCCCAGCTTCTGCCAACCTAGCAGTTCGAAAGCAACGTAAAAAATGCAAGTAGAAAAATAGGGACCACTTTGGTGGGAAGATAACAGCACTCCGAGCACCTTCGGCATTTAGTCATGCCAGCCACATGACCACAGAGATGTTTTCGGACAGCGCTGGCTCTTCGGCTTAGAAACAGAGATGAGCACCGCCCCTAGAGCCGACTAGCACGCATGTGTGGGGGAACCTTTACCTTACCTTTAATCAAGAAAGCTTGGCAAAGAAAACAAAGAATGGGTTTTTGAACGTCTTGAAAACATTTGTTTGGTAACAAAGTGAATTCTCATGTTGGGTGATGTTTGTGGGTATTGTCCCTGGACCCCCGAACTACTTTTGAGCCCATGACTGTAGTTAGCAAAACTTGAAACTAGTAACAAAGTTAGCTGACTTTAAAAGTTACAAGTCTATCTCACTTACACCCACCCACACGGAATGTGGCAATTATTTCAAATTGACTTTTTTATTATTTCACACCCACAGACAAATCTTAACAGACTGAGGCTTCTACTATCTGCACCTATAAATGTTCTGTGAACTATTAATAGCAATAGTAATAACATTTAGACTTATATAATTCCCCCACAGTGGTTTACAGCAGTCTCTAGGCAGTTTACAATTTCAGCATATTGCCCCCAAAAATCTGGGTTCTCATTTTACTGACCTTAGAAGGATGGAAGGCTGAGTCAACCTTGAACCAGTCAAGGATCAAACTCCTGACTGTGGGCAGAGTTAGGCTGCAATACTACATTCTAACTATTGTGCAATCAGGACTCCTATTAAGTAGGTGTATTGTCTTCCCCCTCTTTCTCTCACACACAATATCTAGGGTAAGTTGCATTTTACACCTCTAGAATTCATCTCCCTCCCTCCTCGGGACTCACCTCCTCAGTACATTCCATCACACCTATTAAACTATCATTCATGCAGAACTCAGAAGTCCTGCAGAGTGAGCTGTGATCCACCCTGAACTTTTCTCCTGGGATGCTTCCAGATGTAGGATTAATGTACAACCATCCAACTTCCTTTCACAGAATGTTTTATGTGCTCCTGTTTGTTTCCTTCCCAGGATCTACTTCTAATTTTACACTGAAAATCCAGTGAGGCAGAAAAGAAAGAAGATTTGTACCACGAGGTCCTCCTATACCAGTGCTTCTCAATAGTGGGGCGGGCCCCCAGGGGGGGCACGTGACCCCGGGGAACGTGCTTTTTTTGCAGCAGGGAGTAGGGGTTTTTTGCACCGAACAATAGCACACAGCACAGAGCAGGAGATATGAAGTGCAGATAACAAACCCTTAAGAGACACCATGGAAAAATATTTAACAGGGATGAAAAGAAAGGAAGAGAGAGATGGTGATAATGAGACAAACGTAAGTCTCCCGAAAGCTAAGACGAGGAAATATGATGAAGAGTATGTAGCACTTGGCTTCACTGTGACTACGGTGGGAGACGAGGAAAGACCGGTATGTTTACTGTGTCTAAAAATGTTGGCAGCGGACAGCATGAAGCCAAATAAATTAAGGCGTGACTTAAACACATTACACCCCAAACACACTGATAAGCCGCTTGAGTTTTTTTCAGTGAAAACGTGCTGGATATTGCAAACAATCGTCCCGGCAGAGAGTTAGGGGGGCACGAAATGTTTACTTCTTCCTGGGGGGGGGGGCATAACAGAAAATAATTGAGAAGCACTGTGCTATACAGACCATCTTTGGTACAAAGTGTAAAGTCTTATGTGGAAAGTACATGTATATAATTGTGGTATATATTAGGAGACTTCACAACTAACAAGCAAAAGTCACGTACCTGGTGGAAAGAGTCCTTTGGTGTTTTGATCTGAGCCAGTCTGGCCGCTGTAAAGAGTGAAGCACAGGGGATGGAAAAATCACCATATTTAGCAAAAACGGGTCTACTTATTCTTATTTATTTATTTATTTATTTATTTATTTATTTATTTATTTATTTATTTATTTATTTATTTATTTATTTATTTATTTATTTATTTATTTATTTATTTATTTATGTCAAGTATGTGTTGGTAATATACATAGATATAGCATTGTTTATATACATAAGATAGGTACTGATAAGAGGGAACATTAGGACAGGGACGGTAGGCATGCTGGTGCACTTATGCATGCTCCTTACTGACATCTTAGTTATACAGTACCCGGTATTCCTAGACTGTCTCCCATCCAAGTACTAACCAGGCCTGACCCTGCTTAGCTTCCGAGATCAGACGGAATTGGGCGCTTTCAGGGTAATATGGCCGTAGACCCAACATTTGTTTACATATTGCATATACAGGTAGTCCTCGACTTACAACAGTTCATTTAGTGATTGTTCCAAGTTACAACGGCCCTGAAAAAAAGTGACTTATGACCGTTTTTCACAGTTATGACTGTTACAGCATCCCCATGATCACGTGATCAAAATTCAGATGCTTGGTAACTGGTTCATACTTATGACCATTGCTGTGTCTCAAGGACATGTGATCCCTTTCTGTGACTGTCTGACAAGCAAAGTCAATGAGGAAGCCAGATTCATTTAAGAGCTATGTCACTAACGTAACAACTGCAGTGATTCACTTAATAACTGTGGCAAGAAAGGTCATACGATGGGGCAAAATTCACATTGACAAATGTTTCACTTAGCAACAGAAATTTTGGGCTCAATCGTGGTTGTAAGTCAAGGACTACCTTATAGAGCTCTTCTTTCATTTTGTTCCCACAACAACAATTCAGCAAGAGATAGGGACTAGCCTAAAAGTCACCCAGTTTTATCTGTTGCAAGCAGGACTTGAACTGGGTCTCCCCAATCTGAAATGGTGATCATTATGCTGCCTTGGTTTAGCTACCAAATACAATTCCATTAATTGGAACTATCCTTTTTTTTTAACCACATGTGATGCATCTGTGTGTGTGTGTGTGTGTGTGTGTGTGTGTGTGTGTGTGTGTGTGTGTGTGTGTATACATGTATGTGTATGTATGTATGTATGTATGTATATATATATATATATATATATATATATATATATATATATATATATATATATATATATATATATATATATATATATATATATATATATATATATTTAAAAAGCTCATTAAAATAAGAAAAGCTAACATGAAAGAAAGCACATGAAAAATAAGAGGCACAACCCATGGGGTATATAATGCCCTGTTTTAAATACTGCCTTAAAGCAATATAGGCAAAACAGGGGATTTGTTCCTCCTATCCTCTGATTTCTATTTTCTATTTTGTAATATCGTTTGTTTACAGTATTCAGGGGTGGGTTCGGACCGGTTCGCCCGAACTGGTAGCGACCCGCTGGTGACGTCACGATGAAGTCACCAAACCAGATTGGTTGGTGCCGTTCCGTGGGCGCCGCCATCTTTTCTTTTTTTTAAAAGTTACATTTTTTTTGAATTTTTTAATTTTTTTCCTTATGAGCATGCGCAGAAGCTGAGTTCTGGCACTGTGCATGCGGCCGCCATCATTTTTTCGGCTTTGTTTTGCTTTTCTTTTTCCAGATTTTTCATTACTGAGCATGCACGAGGCGCGCCCACACGGAGGGAGCGAACTGGCAGCGAGGTAAGTTGGAACCCACCCCTGACTATTTCAATGTTTCTCTAAGAGCTAAAGGAGATAGATGTGACCCACCCTCCCTGCTACTTAATTTCATCCTGATAACAACTTCATGCAGGCTAGGCTGAAAGATAATCAATTAATAAACATGATAGTTGAAAATCTGAATGGTGGGGTATCTGAATGGTGGGGTATCGCTATTTCGATCATTGCACTACAAAGCGCGGGGTCCCCAAAGTGATGAGCATGTGATTAAAATCTTTCTTGGCTGTAAATCTCTTTGAATTTATCTTTGAGACAATAGGTACAGGAGTCAAGAGTGTTGGATCAAATTAGTAGCCACCAGAACTTAAAATCAGAGATAGGGAAGATATCTTAACAGTCACACTCAGTTATGGTAGGAGCATATCCTGGCAACATCCTATTTCTACTATGCTGCCAAAACTTTCCCTTCACCACAGCCAATGAGAGAGACATTAGACGTTCACCTTTACCTGTACTGGGTTCCAAGTGCTGTTTTCCACGTTTAACTGATAGCATCCAGTGATTGCCAGAAGGTGGGCAAAATCTATTATGCTTTGTACTTACCTGTTAGGCCAAAGGCAATCTCAGGTGACCAGTAATGAGTGGGATTGGAGTGATGTTTATTGCCACATCAGATTCATGTGGGCATTATCATTCTTCCCTCTAGTTCCTGCTCAGCCTCGTTGGCTGCCACTCTTCTCTTGTTTCACTGAAGTGAGTGCTGCAGTAGAGAGCTATCAGAATTGTTCAATAGCACTAAACTGCTCGGCTGACAGTACTGTCAGTACCTTTAGGTGACGGCCATAATAGTTTAGCTCAAGGCTAAAATAGAATAAGAGACAGATGAAGAGAGAACCCTACTTAATAATAATAATAATAATAATAATAACAGAGTTGGAAGGGACCTTGGAGGTCTTCTAGTCCAACCCCCTGCTTACGCAGGAAACCCTACACTACTTCAGACAGATGGTTATCCAACATCTTCTTAAAAATGTCTAGTGTTGGAGCATTCACAACTTCTGGAGGTAAGCTGTTCCACTAATTAATTGTTCTAACTGTCAGGAAATTTCTCCTTAGTTCTAAGTTGCTTCTCTCCTTGATTAGTTTCCACCCATTGCTTCTTGTTCTACCCCCAGGTGCCTTGGAGAAGAGTTTGACTCCCTCTTCTTTGTGGCGACCCCTGAGATATTGGAACACTGCTATCATGTCACCCCTGGTCCTTCTTTTCATTAAACTAGACATACCCAGTTCCTGCAACCGTTCTTCATATGTTTTAGCCTCCAGTCCCCTAATCATTTTTGTTGCTCTTCTCTGCACTCTTTCTAGAGTCTCAACATCCTTTTTACATCGTGGCGACCAAAACTGTATGCAGTATTCCAAGTGTGGCCTTACCAAGGCATTATAAAGTGGTATTAACACTTCGCGTGATCTTGATTCTATCCCTCTGTTAATGCAGCCTAGAACTGTGTTGGCTTTTTTGGCAGCTGCTGCACACTGCTGGCTCATATTTAAATGGTTGTCCACTAGGACTCCAAGATCCCTCTCACAGTTACTACTGTTGAGCAAGGTTCCACATATACTGTACCTGTGCATTTTGTTTTTCTTGCCTAAATGTAGAACCTTACTTTTATCACCATTGAATTTCATTTTGTTTGATAGCGCCCAATGTTCAAGTCTGTCAAGATCCTTCTGTATCTTGAGCCTATCTTCTGGAGAGTTGGCTATTCCTGCCAGTTTGGTGTCATCTGCAAATTTGATGAGTTCCCCGTCTATCCCCTCGTCCAAGTCATTGATGAAGATGTTGAAGAGTACTGGGCCTAAAACAGAGCCTTGGGGTACTCCACTGCATACTTCCCTCCATGTAGATGCAGTTCCATTGAGCACTACACGTTGAGTGCGGTTGGTTAGCCAGTTTCGAATCCATCTGGTGGTGATGCTGTCTAACCCACATTTTTCTACTTTATCTAGTAGTAGGTTATGATCTACTTTGTCAAATGCCTTACTGAAGTCTAAGTAAACCACATCGACAGCATTCCTCTGGTCCACTAATTTTGTCACTTTATCAAAGAATGCAATAAGATTAGTCTGGCATGATCTGTTTTTGACAAACCCATGTTGGCTTTTGGTTATTACTTTGTTTGCTTCTAGGTGTTCATTGATTCGTTGCTTGATTATCTTTTCCAAAATCTTCCCTGGTATTGAGGTCAGGCTGATAGGTCTGTAGTTTCCTGGATCTGTTTTTTTCCTTTTTTGAAGATGGGAACTACATCAGCTCTTTTCCAGTCCTCTGGCAGTTCCCCGGTGCTCCAGGATCTTTGAAAGATATAGTTCAGTGGTTCTGAGATCTCGTCTGCCAGTTCCTTCAGAACCTTGGGGTGTAATCCATCTGGTCCTGGTGATTTGAATTCGTCTAGGGTAGACAGGTGTTCACTTACCATTTTCTTCCCTATTTTAACTTGTGTTCCTAATATGTTTTTTGTGATGCTGTTTTTGATGGGTTGGACTATTTTCTCCCTTTGTGTAAAGACAGATGCAAAAAACGTGTTAAGTAGCTCTGCTTTCTCCCTGTTGCTTGTCACCTTCTTGCCACTTTCTCCCTGTAATGGACCAATTGTTTCCTTGACTTTTTTCTTGTTTTTAATATGTTGGAAGAAGTTTTTTTTGTTACTTTGTACTTTTGTCGCAAGCCTTTGTTCATTGTGAGCCTTAGCTTTCCTTACTTCATCTTTACAGGCTCCAGCTATTTGCTGATATTCTGCCTTAGTTATTTCCCCTTCTTTCCACTTTTTATACTTGTCCTTTTTGTCTTTCAATTTGTCAGAGAGTTCTTTATGCAGCCATCCTGGTTTCTTTTGAGACCTATTATTTTTCTTCTTCATTGGTATTGTGCTAGTCTGGGCTTTTATAATCTCACTTTTCAAAATTTCCCAAGCTTCTTGAGTTGTTTTCCCCTTGAGGATTCTCATCCATGGAATCTTTCCCAAGTTCTCTCTGAGTTTATTGAAATTAGCCCATCAACTTCCCATTGATGCTCGAAGAACAAAGGAATTGGAAGTGGGCATTTGTTTTTTATTGTTAAAAAAAGAAATGGAAGGGAAAAAATACCCTAAATAAAAGTATTTTCATGTAACTCCACTTCTTTACATTCAGTCAGTACTATAACGCACCCGCCTCCAACCTTTTGGGCACCAAAACTGTTGGTCACCAAGACTGATTCCGTGGAGAGAGGTTTATCCGCGCTCCGGAGGGGGCCTGATTTTGTGTGTTGCCTTCATCCCATGGATGGGGCTTTGCTTGTTTGCACGGCCCTGTTTCTGGCATGTCGTGGACCAGTGCCAGTCCACAGACCGGGAGTTGGGGACCCCTGCTGTAATGTATTTCCACTGTCCCTTTTTATTAGGCATGAAGCTAGCTGGTTAACTTTGAGGCCAGTCACTTTCTCTCAGCTCTAGGAAGTAGGCAAGGGCAAATCACTTCTTAAAAACCTTGCCAAAAAAACTTCAGGGGCTTCTCCCGGCAGTCTCTAAGAATCCATCACAATTGAACAGAAGGGGGAAAAATACATATGCACGTGCAACTACATTCTACACGTATTCAATGAATAAGCTCAGCAACAATTCATATTACAGTAAAAGATGCCAACGACTTGAATACTAACTTACCCTCATCTTCTGGACTCTCTATCATGGGACTCCATAATAACTTTGGAGGTGGTTTGACGCCATAGTGTATCTCTGGTATCATCTTTGACCCACCCATCCTTTGTATTGCAAATCTTCACTTTAATCAAGGTATCACTTCAGTGATTGTTGGATAAAATAAGGTGCACCAGATGTCTAGTGTTTTTTAAGGACTGTTTTTTCTTCTTCCTGAATTGGGAGTGGGTGAATGATGTCATAAACCAGTACTATTACTATGTTTTCATTGTACATATGCCCAAAGTGATGGCAACTGAAATCTTAAGTGTTTCTGGATTATATATTTATTGAATTTATTTCTGTCTGGCTTGGTGGAAGGAGATGTTGGTCAGTCTGATAGAGAAAATCTCTGCAGTATTTGATGCTATCAACCATTGGATAATATGGATGTATCGCCGATCCATCTGGACTCTGGTAGTTGCAATCTTTCTCAAGGGTAGGTTTCGGAAATTGATGTTGGGAGGCTACAGATGGACCCCATGTCCTGTTGATTAAAATATCTCACAAAGTTCCATAAATCAAATCCCTTCTCATCTTCTAACCCCCCTTTTCAATTTTATTTCACAGGATTTAATTTTTTGTTCAGTGACAGGGGTGGGTTCTACTTACCTTCCCCACTGGTTTGCATCACAATTGAAATGCATATTTTGCACATGCGCGCTTGCTTCGCTGACACATGCGCACACATCACTTTCTGGAAAGGAGCCTCTGTGCATGCTCAGTACTAAAAAAAAAGGTTCTGCGCATGCGCAAAAGCCAAAAACAAGATGGTGGCACCTACAGTGCCGTCGAGAGAACCGGCTTGGGGGCGTGGCAGGCTTGGGTCACTGCCGGTTCCAGCGACCCAGGCCGCCAAGTTACTAACAGTTCTGTAGAACCGGTCCGAACCGGGAGGAAACCACCTCTGTTCAGTGATCATTCTTGAAACTTTTGTAATTTCTCAGGGCTAACAGATTGCCTACACGGTACTGTAATTCCTCAGTCCTCTCAGATGAAATAAAAATAGGTTAAATTGCCCACAAAAGGAGGACATCATAGGGATATAGTGGTGCCATGCCAAGGCTGGGTTGGCATAATAGCTGCACCTGGAGAATTCTCTGCGTGAGTTGTTTGGACTGGCCAACGCTTGTGTCTTTGTTGATTCATTTTCCTGTTGTCTTCTTGTGACCCTCTGATTTATGTTTCCTACATTGTTTCTAATATCCATCATTTTTAATTTTTTAAAATTTGTTCTTAATAATAATCATGGTGGAATTTTTTCTAGAACTGCAGCTATACACTTTCAAAAGAAATAAGATTTCATTAACGGTATGGTGAATGTTACTTTAAAAATTGGTCAAGTCAAAAAGTGGAATAAGCAACCTTATGTCTCTATACTTCTGTCTCTCTCTGTGTGTGTATTTTATATAACAATCTTTATTTCAGTCACAGACCAGCAAAAAAAGTCATCAAATTACACAAACAGAACAAGAGCAACCATTTCAGCAACTGAAATTTAATATTACTACCATAACACTGTAAACATTACAATTATAAGTTTTATACGGATGTTAATGCAAGCAATAAAATACAAGCTGGGATAATATTAAAAATTGTTATAATAACCATTAATAAACTCTATATCTAAAGCTAATTAAAAATTGGTGTTTATTTAGTACTGATTTGTAAAATGTAAATATCTGTTCAATGTTATTTCAGAATTTACAAAATTTGCTTACACTTAATCAGCTTCTGGTGAGCTGTAAAAACTACAGCACTTTGCACGATGTTATAGAGGGATTATAATCCATCAGCCGGATCAACATGCTCTGGCAGTCTTGTCAATATCAGAGAGACCAAACTATTACACGTCTCTATGTAGAAGACATTGAAGGACATGCTTAGCAGTCTCAAGCTGACCTGTCCTCAGGGGCATGGCTGTTCCATATATGGGATCATCTCATTACCTGTCCTCTGCAACCACAGAAGATGCAAATGCATCAATATTACAGCCTTCATGCCTTTGAAACATTCAATTGCCGGAAGTATGCCACTTGAACTACTATGTACTTCCAATTTTCAGCAACCACTTTAGGCACCCTACCTGCAGTTGTTCAGAATTCAGAAGTTTACAAAAAGCTTACAGAATAACAGAGTTGGAAATGACCTTGTAGGTCATCTAGTCCAACCCCCTGCTCAAGCAGGAGAGCCTATACCATTTCTGACAAGTGGCTGTCCAGTCTCTTCTTGAAAGCCTCCAGTGATGAAGCATCCACAACTTCTGAAGGCAAGCTGTTCCATTGGTTGATTGTTCACTGTCAGAAAAATTCTCATTTCTAGGTTGAATCTCTCCTTGATCAGTTTCCATCCATTGTTCCTTGTCTGGCCTTTGGGTGCTTTGGAAAATAGCTTGACCCCCCACTCCTCTCTGTGGCAGCCCCTCAAATATTGGAACACTGCTATCATGTCTCCCTTGGACCTTCTCTTCACTAGACTAGCCATGCTCAGTTCTTCAACATAGCACAAGCTTATTCACATCCCAAAGAGCAGAGGCTTCCTGGAATGCTAACTCAGCAGGGTCTGTGACAATTCACTGTGGCCACCTCACCACAGCCAACTTTCCATGCCCAACACACTGCAAGGCAAGAGTTACACTGATATCTAATCAAAGAAATGGTGGAATAGAATCATTAAAGAAAGGAGGCAAAAGAAGGGACAAAATGAAATCTGAATGACAAAAATTAAAACAAATTTTTATTTATTTTAAATAATTAAATTGAATTGATAAATTGTCCTGCAACTAGTTGCCCGTGGAGAGGTGGCCGTGGTGGAGTGGCCACAGCGAGTTGGCTGTGGCAAGTTGTCCCATTCTGACCTCCATCATTGGTCCCTTCTTCCACAAAGATTGCAAACCACCTACAAACGACAAGAAAATGAGACAGTTTTAGCTAGCATTTAATCATCGCTACTCATACCTTAGCCTTGAGTTTCACCTCAAGATACAGGACTAATGACAGACATGTCTCAGTCTAATGCATAGACCTTAAAAATGCAGCCTGAACATCTTTTAGGGATTTTGATATTGGAGAAGGATCCTAACTCCCCTTAGAGCACCCACGCCAATATGTTGACTTGGAATAGCCCAAGAGCTGGTAGGAGATAATTGCTACCTTTTGATCTTTGAAACAGAAGGATGGTATTTGTGGGGAGAGTAGTTGCTTGTGCCTTCCTGCCACCAGAAGAATGAAATAACCTCTGCGTGCAATACTTGAAGCATGTTATCTATCTATATGATCTGGCAAAGTTTATAATTTTGTTTTTACATGTAATTCATATCCAACTTCTCATTGTAGAACAGCACCAGGGTTCTCAAGGCTCTTCTGATATATTTTCCAGAATAGAGATTCTGGAAAAATAACTGCTTCATCTGCATACAGCAAGATGTCAACTAGTCTAAATTATTTAAATAATTAATAGTATTATATATATATAATATATATAAAAAACCGTAAAATAACACTCCTATATTTTTTTATCTTTTATCGTTGCTTTTATCTGTTTGTCATTAGGTTTTAATTCTGTTTTAACTATATATTTTATATGATTTTATTACTTTTTATCTATAAACCACCCAGAGTCAATGAGATAGTGAGATGGGTGCAGAGGTGGGATTCAGCAGGTTCTGACCAGTTCTGGAGAACTGATAGCAGAAATTTTGAGTAGTTCAGAGAACGGGTAAATACCACCTCTGTCTGGCCCAGCCCCCATCTATTCTCTGCCTCCCAAGTCCCAGCTGATCGGGAGGAAATGAGGATTTTGCAGTAACCTTCCCCTGGAGTGGGGAGGGAATGGAGATTTTGCAGTATGCAAACACCCACCTGCCACGCCCACCAAGCCATGCCCACCAAGCCACACCCACAGAACCGATAGTTTTAAAAAAATTGAATCCCACCACTGGATGGGTGGTGTCTAAATTTGATAAATAAATGAAATAAAAGTTAAATAATACAGTAATTGAGCCAGAATGCAGCCCTGGTTCACTCTCTTTCAGGGGATAAAAAGCAGTTAAGTGTCCCTGAGAGTTGTTTCTAACTTTCAGTAAAGTATCTGCATATAAAGTTCACAAATAGCAGGTGTCAGTTAACCTCAAACCTTATTGCAATAAATAGAATTCAATGTTGCCTTAAAATACATAAAGGCTGCATACATAAGATGATATTCCTCTGCTAGAAGATTGTCCTGCCAGGTCCAGTCCTTCAGTTTTCAGAATAGGCGACTAGGGTAATGTGTCAGGGTTCCAAGTAATAATCCCATAGCAAACTAAACTCCGAAGCCAGTAGATTCCTCAGAGAATAGTTTTATTGGATATATCATATTGGCACAGTTCTGGTGAAAACGGACTCTGAAAGTTCCCGCAGTTTTCACCTAATTAAAAGTAAAAGTTTTTCCCCTTCCCCAAACAATCAGTCACATCGTCCAATCAGGTTGCCATCCGGTTGTCTGGTAACGTCACTTCTTTTCTCTCTGACCAGGTGTGAGAATGTCCTTGGTTCCCAGGAGAAAGTATTTTGTTTTGGCTACAAAACCCCAGCTAACTCTATTCCCCCCTCCCTATCCCTCAGCTCCAGTGTGGCAACACTGAAGCTTCAAAATGGCTTCGCTCAGGTCAGTTTCAGGGTTGACATGATGTTTACTAGTAGACTTAGTCATGGTATTAAGAAATTGATATTTAGCAGAATCACTCCTCTATCTTTTTTTAAAGATGGGGATTACAAACCTCCATGACCATACTGATTTACAATAATTAAAAAAAAAACACCGTACATTTTTCCATAGTTTTCTCAAGGGGTATTATGTCATTTCCTGGAACTTTTCTCAAACTCAATTGAGTAATTACATTTTTTTATCTCTACGATCATTACTAGGACTGGTCTGGAAGCAATTTTTGGAATCCAAGAAGAATACCTTTCAAATTCTTTGTATTATTAACAAGAATTCCTATATTTTTTTCTCAGATGAGCAATTTCATACGGGAGTCTTCAACTTATGACCACAGGTGAGCCCAAAATTTCATTGCTAAGCAAGACAGTTGCTTAAGTGAATTTTGCCCCATTTTATGACCTTTCTTGCTACAGCTGTTAAGTGAATCACTGCAGTTAGTAACACAGTTAAGTTAGTTAACACGGTTGCTAAGTGAATCTGGCTTCCCCATTGACTTTGCTTGTCAGAAGGTCAAAAAAGTTGATCACATGATCTTGGGACACTGGAACCGTCATAAATACATAGCAGTTGCCAAGTGTCTGAATTTTGATCACGTGAACATGGGGATGCTGCAATGGTCATAAGTATGAAGCACAATCACTTTTTTCAGTGCCATTGTAACTTTGAAGGGTCACTAAACAAATGGCTGAACGTCGAGGACTACCTGTACTGGATTTAGTTGTATTACAGATCATTTTTCAGTATATTTTTGTAACATCAATGTACAAAAGGAGTAAAAAAAGGAGAAGTCTTGGAATGACTTACTTACTATAAAGGGGATTCTGAGTACAAAAATAATATTTATTTATTTATTTATTTATTTATTTATTTATTTATTTATTTATTTATTTATTTATTTATTTATTTATTCATTCATTCATTCATTCATTCATTCATTCATTCATTCATTCATTCATTCATTTATTTATTTGCTGTTCTTATATGCCGCCCTACTCCCTGGGGACTCAGGGTGGCGTACAACAGAGTATAAGAACAATATAAAATACAGTAGCAAAAATAATAAATGATTTAAAACATTTGATTAATTAAAAGATTAAAAAACCAAACAACACATTCATACCTGGGGGAGACCTAAGATGTTCATCGGTCACATCACCCCACCTGCAAGAAGAGCCATGTCTTAATATTAAGTTCTCTTGATTGGTGGGCCAAGGGATGAGGGAAGCAAGAGTTTTGAAATGCTCCCTAGAACAGAGAAACTGATAATATTCATTTCAAAAAGATGGAACAAAATGTTTCAAGAGTGACACACATACCTTTCACAAAATCTTCTGACATCTTGCAATACCTGTAGCTCAGCTTCACAGATCACCATAATGTGTGTTGAGAGGCCCTTTCCCATCAGATGTATTGCCTTCCTCAAAAGCTCTCTCCTATTTTCTCTTTTGAGACAATGTTATGACATTTAAAATTGCAACTTTATTTTTATTACATTTCCACAGGTTTATCTGATTCATAAGGGCCTCTTTTCAATTTCAGATAAACGTACGTTTGATCGTATGAATCCCCGCACACAAAAACAACAACAAAATAACATCTGGATTTTATACGTTTGCTCATTTTTGCTCTATATAGACTATTGCACTGTACAAATGGAACAAGGATAGAGGTGTTTTGTGGGGGGGGTTGTTTTTGTTTCCTTCTATAATCTTGATTGTAACATTGTAGAAATCTGGTGTTTTACAAGCCTGAAAACCTAGAGAAGTTTGTAATTGGAGACGCCTGACAATTTTCTAAGTGTGGTCTAGTCTTCACTAAGACCTGAGACTGGACAATTCATGGCTCCAGTTATGAGTTCAACAGCATAACCTCAGCAGAAAAACTTCCTCCCTCCCTCCCTCCCTCCCTCCCTCTTGTACCTTGCTAAGGACAAGAAAATAACTTTTTTCTGTGCTCTAAGTGAGAACAGCATCACAGCCAGGATGGCGCTTTGGGAAAGGGCCTCTATCTGAGCTTTGGAAGATTAGATAAGAGGCCTCCTGGGTTATATTCCGCCTCCACATCCCTGCTTTAAATGAAATAGGTGTGTGTGTGTGTGTGTGTGTGTGTGTGTGTGTGTGTGTGTGTGTGTGTGTGTGTGCATGCGTGTGTGTAGATCACACATACACACATATTCATATTAGTTGCCAGACATGGCAAAGCCATATTTTGGGGACTGTTTCTATTATAATACAGTTGTTAAGTTTCCTTATGCCACAACCATACTTGAGGATTGGAAATTATGTCCAGATATGAAACATGGAGTACAACACTCCCTAAACCCACTTGATATCTAAGATTAATTTTAAAGAAGAGCATAGAGAACAAGGACATCCTGACCCTGAAGAAGAGGAAGCTATCAAAATCTCTTTCTTGTCTGTCAAAAAATAGATGAGAGGCTCACATCGTCTTATCATTTGTCATCTTTAAGAGATCTGCCACTATTCCTTGCTGCGGTGAAATGTTCACTTAAATCTGATAATAATGTGGGATGTGGATGTTAAAATTCAGTACAGTATAGGACTGTATCCTCTATAACAGTTATGAGTTATGTGCACCTCTCTTGTTAGCTTGACAGCAGCATTCCAGAAGAATAGATTCCAAATTGAAAACTGCACAGAAAACCTGACAATACAAGAGTTACAGGAAGGCAATTTAATGTATACTATGTAAGTACGCATTGCATTTAAATTTGCTGGAGGCAAACACTATACTCACAACTACTTGCCAGTAAAAAAAATCATGATGTACAGCTGGACACAGGAAGTTGTTTTTAAGAGAAGTGGAAGTATCCTTCTATGAGGATGAACATAAGGACATAACGGAAGTAGTTCTCCTTCCTTCAAGCCCCCTTTCAATCCTCTAGATGTCCTGGGCTAAGGTGAGTATCTGTCTCCAGCCAGCCTGACTACTGATGCTCCTGGTACATAGCACCTAATAATAGTCTTGCCACCCATTGTTCACATGCAGCTGATGCTAGTGTCAGCAGCTGACAAAGAGCTGGAACAATGGATTGGAGCCTGTTTTAATAAGGGATGAATGATTTAAAGGAACAGTTGCCTTGTGGAGTTGGTGTACAATCTAGGCCAATCTTCTTCTACCAGGATGCTTCTTGATGTGGTTGGCTCCAGCCTTCCATTTTCAGGCAGATTTCCCATTCTCTCACACATTTCAAGGGCAGCAATTTGAGGAAAGTTTCTTGATGCTCAAACCCAGCCAACCGATTTACAATGAGCAAGATGATGAGGATATATGTATTTTAAGCAGTGGTGAAATTCAAATTTTTTACTACCGGTTCTGTGGGTGTGGCTTGGTGGGCGTGGCTTGGTGGGCGTGGCAGGGGAAGGATACTGCAAAATCTCCATTCCCACCCCACTCCAGGGGAAGGATACTGCAAAATCCACATTCTCTCCCCAATCTTGGGGGAAGGATATTGCAAAATCTCCATTCCCACCCCACTCTGGGGCCAGACAGAGGTGGTATTTGCCGGTTCTCTGAATTACTCAAAATTTCCGATACCAGTTCTCCAGAACCTGTCAGAACCTGCTGGATTTCACCACTGATTTTTTTTAAGCTGAATCATATCATGGGAATTATAATTTAAAACATCTGGAGGGTATATGGTTGAAAAACATAAATTTAGGCCTTTTTCATAAAACAATAGAGAAAGAATTCAGTCTATGTTTTCCTTGCTATTCTGTGCAACTGGATCATGGCCTTCAATCTTCTTGATGATTATTACTTGTATTATGCTGCGAGTCTTCGATGCAATTCTGTAATCTTGCAATAATGTTGTAAGTTGGTCCACATTATACAAAGTACGTAACTTAGTCTACAATTTTATATTATTTATCTCAAAAAAAGTCAGTGCAGATAATTTATGACAGATGACAACACTGAATTACAGATTTTCTGATTCAGATCTTAGTATCATCATCTCTTCCATCTCTACAGTATTTGCAGCTAGTGTCTTTATTCCTAAATTCTTCCTCTGTGACTTGAAATTTTGGTTTTTAAAAAAAAGTGTGTAAAGGATCTGAATCCAAATAATAGCAAATCCTAGATTACAACCTGAATTACATCAAAACACTGAACTCAACAGAACATTTCAACATTGTTGGTCAAAAGTGAGCACTCATTTCCTCAGAGAGTTCTTAAAGGCTTCAGATCATTCCCTCTGAAAACCTTAGTGAACTGTGACTGACATTAAATAACCTTGTTAATTCATAATCCACAGTTCATTAATTCATAATGTGTAATTAATTAATTACTGACTTCTCAATTCATAATGTCTCATTTGTAAGAAGACTTACAATTTGCACATTTATGGCATTTATTTAACGAGACACAGTTCAAGATGAGGAGTTTTTTACCCAGTCCACCAAGTACATCCTTTTGGTCTGCAACTTTACAAAACCTCTTCAAATGTATAGAGTCTATTCTTGTGACATGTGGAGCTTGTGTCTGTAACAGATACCTTTAATCTGCAGGACAAGGCTGATGTGATTGAATGTTGTTCCATTAAAGAAAGGCTGCATTTCTTTGAAATTTGATGGGAAAGTTTTTATTTATTTTTCTCCCTGACAAATACCCATTTGTGTACACAATTTTGTGTGAGGAGTATAGTGGGTTGGTCAGTATAGAGGAGCAATTCAATAATGTGAGCCTCTATCTGGCATCTGAAGTGGTAAACTTCAAACATGCATTTAGAATAGAATAGAATAGAATAGAATAGAATAGAATAGAATAGAATAGAATAGAATAGAATAGAATTTTATTGGCCGAGTGTGATTGGACACACAAGGAATTTGTCTTGGTGCATATGCTCTCAGTGTACATAAAAGAAAACATATGTTTGTCAAGAATCATAAGGTTCAACACTTAATGATAGTCCAGGTACAAATAAGCAATCAAATCATATTAGGAACCAGTCAATATAAATCGTAAGGATACAAGCAACAAAGTTACAGTCATATAGTCATTAGTGGGAAGAGATGGGTGATAGGAACGATAAGATTAATAGTAGTGCAGACTTAGTAAATAGTTTGATAGTGTTGAGGGAATTATTTGTTTAGCAGAGTGATGGCATTCGGGGAAAAATGTTCTTTTGTCTAGTTGTTCTGGTGTGCAGTGCTCTATAGCCATGATGGCGAACTTATGGCACACATGCCACAAGTGGCATGCAGAGCCATATTGATAGGCACGCGAGTTCAGGTCTGGCGTGCATGCGCATGCCGTCCACCTGATTTTCGGCCCTTCTGGGCCCACTGGGAGTCGGGAAACAGCCTGTTTTCAGCCTCCGGAGGGAGTGGGGAAGGCCCGTTTTTTGCTCTCCCCAAGCTCCAGAGCCTTTCTAGGAGTCTGGGGAGGACGAAAACGGCCTTCCCCATCCCTCAGAGGTCCTCCAGAGGCTGGAAAAGTAACATTTGCTGACTTCCAGTTGAACCGGAAGTTCCATTTTTTTGCTCCCCAGGCTTCAGAGCCATTCTAGGAGCCTGGGGAGGGCGAAAACGGCCTTCCCCACCCCTCCAGAGGCCCTCCGGAGGCCAGAAATGGCCCGTTTTTCCAACTGGAAACGGGCCATTTTCTGACTCCGGAGGGCCTCCAGGGGGGTGGGGAAGGCTGTTTTCGCCCTCCCCAGGCTCCTAGAAAGGCTCTGAAGCCTGGGGAAAGTGAAAAATGGGCGTGCCATCGCGTGCCGGGAGGGGTGGGTCACACGCACATGCGTGGGGGCTGCATGGAATTATGGGTGTGGGCATGCGCATGTGTGACTCCCCTGCGCACCCCCCCTTTTGGCACGTGAACCAAAAAAGGTTCGCCATCACTGCTCTATAGCATCGTTTTGAGGGTAGGAGTTGAAACAATTTATGTCCAGGATGTGAGGGGTCTGTAAATATTTTCACAGCCCTCTTTTTGACTCGTGCAGTATACAGGTCCTCAATGGAAGGCAGGTTGGTAGCGATTGTTTTTTCTGCAGTTCTTGATTAGGTCACCACAGCTTGATTAGGCCACCATCAGTATCCAACAGCATGTGACACGTATCACCTGATACTCACCTGCATCTTAGACCTGTAGTTTATTCAGCAGCTACTTCTGAGAGTTACTTCTACTGGAATCCCTTACAGACAAACCTGTTTCCAATAGTAGGAAAATCAAGAAGGAATCCAGTTTAACTTTGTCAAATGAAAATTTAAAGCCCAAAGAAGATTTGCACACACAGTTATCCTTGTTCAAGGGTAAAGCAAAGCCATTCTAAGAAAAGAAAAGTTTGTCACAGCAAGCATGTAGTGCAGAAGCCCTAGGACAGTGATGGCGAACCTATGGCACGCGTGCCACAGGTGGCACGCGGAGCCATATCTGCCGGCACGCGAGCTGTTACCCTAGCTCAGCTCCAGCGTGCATGTGTGCGCCGGCCAGCTGATTTTTGGCTCACGTGGAGGCTCTGGGAGGGCATTTTAGGCTTCTGGAGGGCCTCCGGAGGGCCTCTGAGGGTCAGGGGGGCATTTTTGCCCTCCCCAGGCTCCAGGGAATCCTCTGGAGCCTGGGGAGGGTGAAAAACGGGCCTACTGGGCCCACCGGAAGTCGGGAAATGGGCTGTTTCCGGCCTCCAGAGGACCTCTGCGGGGGCGGGGGAGGCCATTTTTGCCCTCCCCTGGCATTGAATTACGGGTATGGGCACTCGCATGTGCGTGATAGCGCGCGCACACGCGCTTTCGGCACCCGAGGGAAAAAAGGTTCGCCATCACTGCCCTAGGATCTCATTTGGTAGCCAAATTTGGCCCTTTTGAAAAGAGAGTGAGAAATGCAAATGAGAAAATCAAAGGACTATAATTGTTCTTTCTGGAAGCCCCAGAAATAATTTATTATTCTCCCAAAGTAGGAAGTCCAATAATACTAAATTAGAGGAACATAACTAGCATCTTCTTGTGTTTGAAGAAATAGATAACCAGTCAATCCAAGAATTTGTGAATGAAACCAGTCAATCCAAGAATCCAAGAAGTTGTGAAT
The DNA here is from genome assembly GCA_023053685.1 of Diadophis punctatus similis. Classification (NCBI taxonomy): domain Eukaryota; kingdom Metazoa; phylum Chordata; class Lepidosauria; order Squamata; family Dipsadidae; genus Diadophis; species Diadophis punctatus. The sequence goes on along the minus strand of JALIGW010000002.1, from coordinate 140,271,251 downwards.
GCTCCAACACTAGATATTTTTAAGAAGATGTTGGATAACCATCTGTCTGAAGTAGTGTAGGGTTTCCTGCGTAAGCAGGGGGTTGGACTAGAAGACCTCCAAGGTCCCTTCCAACTCTGTTATTATTATTATTATAATTTGTGTTAAGATTTTTTTTCTCCTCCGTGTTGCTAAATTAACTATTCATCTTGGGGAAAGTTTGAGGCACCATTTAGGTGGGGAGGGAAGAGTAAGCCTTTAAGGAGGAACTTGGACAAGAGCTACTGTAATACAGAGATAGAAAAAAATGTGAGCAAGATAAAATCAAAATAACCTCATATTGACTTTGTTTAGTATAAGATGGGACAGAGAGACACTTTGACAGGCTTTCAAGGTTATATGATTGTATCCTACAACAATCAAGTACCATTGCTGAAATCCTCGGCCTGTCTGTTTTTTGACCTAGCTTATCTGAAGGACTGACAGAAAGAGAGATGAGAAGTCTGGAAAAAAATGTAATGTATGAATTGGTGGAAGCAAATATGGTCTGCAAGATTCGGAAGACATGGAAAGGCATGTGTTCATGCAAACTACTGTAAGCTGTCTTCTTTTCCTTATTTCCTGTAATTACTTTAACCTTTTTCTTATTCCTTTTCTCTTCTGTCTACCACATTGCCTACTCCAAAAGTAAATAACGCAATGGGTATGCATTCAACTGTTTAAGGATGGTTGGCATAAATTATGCTTCTATTGCAATATATCATGAAGTTCTAGCAAACACCTCTGCATGATAAACTTAATACATAGTAGAGGAAGCCACATCAATAGCTATACAATCAGGAATTAATCATCTGAGTTTGGGGTGGGGAGGATTACAACCTAGATCCCTGGTGGCATGTTTTATTATCTCCCAAAGAAAAAATGTTCAAACAAGGCAAAGGAAGCCCTTCCTCCTTTACACCTAACCATGACACAAGCATTCCAGGGGCGGGTTCCTAATTTTTTTACTACCACTCTGTGGGCGTGGCTTATTTTGTGGGTGTGGCTTGCCAGCCATGTGACCGGGTGGGTGTGGCTTTTCGGACTGCTGAAGGGAGGGGAACTGAGATAGGTCCTGCCGCCCATTCCCCCTCCCCTCAGCAGTTCGAGAAGCCTCAAACATGCGAAAATGCCTAGGATCATCACCGCGCATTTGTGGCTTCTCGGACTGCTGAAGGGAGGGGAATGGAGATAGCTCCTGCCGCCCGTTCTTTCAGCGTCTCATGCGCTCCCTCAGCCATCCTCCCCTGCTTGGACTCACTGTGGGGTAGGAAGGCAGCGCATGCGCAGTGCCGGAAACTCGGCTTCTGGGCATGCACAGAAGAAAAAAAATTTTTAATGTAATTTTTTTTAAAAAAAATGGCGGCGCCCAGGCACCGGCAACCGACCGCACCGGTACTGTGACATCACCAGCAGGCCCCTACCGGTGCTATAGAGTGGACCGCACTGGTAGGAACCCACCACTGAAGCATTCCCTGGTAACATTTATTTTCTACCATGGCCACCTGATGTTTCCTTCATCTTGACCCCAGCCAATGGGTAAGACAATCTCAAGTCATCCTTAGTGTACCGGCACTAAAGTACATGTAATCCTTGATATACGACTGGCCGCTTAGTGACTGTCCGAAGCTATGATGGACCCAAAACAAAGTACTTACATCCCCACTCACGGTCACGTGATCGTATTTCGACTGCTTGGCAATCGGTCTGCATTTACATCTGTCTGCAGTGTCCCGCAGTCATGCGATTGAAATTTATGCTTTTTGCTGGAAACCAATGTTTACTTCTGCTTTCCAGAAAAAGATGTCCATTGTGGATGATGGATTTGTTTAACGACTGCAGATTTCCTTAATGACCACCACAGAAAAGTTGTAAAATCAGGTTGGTCATGTGATGACTCGTTTAATAACTGGCGACTTACAACTGTAATTCTGGGCTCAATTACAGTCAGAAGTGGAGGACTATCAGTAATAGTTTCCCTCTTATTCAGACATAGTCCAAAGGTAGCCCCAACATTTTATTTATTTTATTTATTTATTTTAGTGTTCTTATATGCCGCCCTACTCCCTGGGGACTCAGGGCAGCTACAACATTTTGAGAACAACTAAACAATAGAACAATTTACTAACAATTTTTAAAAAATCAAAAAAAATCTGTTATAATGTGACCTGGTATCTTGGAGGAAAATGAAGGGGCAATCAGTGACTAAGAACAAAGAGCACAGATGTCAGATCCCAGCAGATCCGGCATGAGGGGCATGTTGTGGGTTCCCATCAATCCTTTGTTTGACTGGATCCAGGAGAGGAGCCTTTTCTGCAGTGGCACTTGCCCTCTGCAACATCATCCCCCACAAAGTGAGATCGGCCCCCAACTCCATTAGCCTTCCGAGAAGTTCGTAATACTTAGTTCTGCCATCAGGCCTAGGGATCCCATAGCAGTATGGAGTACGTATGTTACGTGGCTGCATTGTGAGTTTAGAATGCACTCTCTCCCGCTGCCTTTTTGTTATTGTAGTATTTAACTGTTTAAACTGTTTATGGACTTGATTATCTTATTTGGCTTTGCTTTTAATTGTGAGAGATCCAATAAAATCACTCGAGGGAAAAGAATCAGATGGAGAAGCTTCACAGGTGATAATTAAATAAAAACCAATATGTTGATAAGAAGTTATTTATGATGCTACTAGAAACAAAGTGCAAAAATGTGGCCTGCCAGGTTTCCTGTTATGGTCCCGTAGTAATTTTGGAGTTTGGGGAAATTTTACAGGGCAAGAGGAGTGTCTTAACTCTTGCCAACGACTGGAGTCAATTGGATTGAGATGAGCAGTCATAGAAATGGAATATATAAATAAAAATGCATCAGTTTCACCAGGGTGGATCCTACATGTTAAATGTTAAATTTAATTGATGACTTTTTCCTCTCTTCTTTTTTTGTACACTATTTTTTCTTTTGCTGTTGTTAGGCTTGAACGTATGCTTTTGTTTTGTTAAATTTTGTTTGTTTGTTTGAATGTTTTGTATTTTATTTTCTATGGTAAAAAAATAAACAATACACAAAAATGCACCAATTTCACCCTAGGAAACTCCTGAAACTCTTTCCCTAAAGGGCCTGGTCCCTGTCATTTTTGGAATAAGGCCCTTTATAGACTGCACAAAAATTTGTGGGGAGTCGACCCTGACACTCCTAATTTGAATCCTGCCTCCTCTAGGATGCAAAGCAGTTGACATGCTGCTTGCCCTGTCACCATTTTCTTCCTTCCAGTTTTGTTTTCACAATTAAATGAAGATACATTGACTTTGTATGACAGTGGTGTCAAATTTATGGTGGCAAATATGTGTGTGTGTGTGTGTGTGTGTGTGTGTGTGTGTGTGTGTGTGTGTGTAACATTTTTTGCTGATAAATGAAAATAAAGGGAGACTATTATAGATCTATTTTGAGCTATTTTGCTCTCGTCAGATAGCCATACCCTTTAGTGGGATTTGAACCTGGGCAGATTATATTATATTATATTATATTATATTATATTATATTATATTATATTATATTATATTATATATGTGTGTGTGTGTGTGTGTGTGTGTGTGTGTGTGTGTGTAACATTTTTGCTGATAAATGAAAATAAAGGGAGACTATTATAGATCTATTTCGAGCTATTTTGCTCTCGTCAGATAGCCATACCCGTAGTGGGAATTGAACCTGGGCAGTCTGCTTGAAAGTCAGAGGATTAACCTCTAGGCCACAAGGTTCTATTCCCAATCAGCTCTTCACCAGGAAAGGGTTATATATGTTTTTTCTGTCGAGTCATCCTGGTGTATGGAAGGAAACATCACAGCTTCCTTTTACCTTTCAGCCCCTCCTGGGACCATCCAGGCAGTTTTCTATAGTCGACAAACTATATTGTCTATGTGTGTAACATATATATATATATATATATATATATATATATATATATATATATATATATATATATATATATATATATATATATATATATATATATATATATATATATATTCTTTTGAATATATATATTCAAAAGAAATCTAGTGGCATCTTTTCCAAGGTATTTTAATAAAAGGCAAATGTTTTTTGTGAGCTGCAGGTAGGATTGAGCGACTGATACAAAGTTCCAATAGAAGAGAATATCTATAGCTCAGGGTTTAACTGTGGGGTCCTTGGTGTTTTCTGAGTGTGGTTATTGGTTTACAGATGTTTCATTACCTAATTAGGTAATAACATCAGTGCAAGCGGAGTGTGTGGTTTGCTCCCTGTTTATATACAGTAGCTTGCCCTACCAGTTTTTGTGGGGGTATGGTTTTCTCCTTGTTAGTTTCTTAATTAGGATAGAGTTTTCTGCTTTGTTGTTTGCCTGGTGTTAATCCCTCCTTATCTGGGTGTTGGCTGCTGGAAATGTGTTCTGCTCTTTTTGTTTCTTATCTTTTGTATTGTCTCTTTTGAATGGTGTGTAAATATGATTTATTTCTATGTAGCTATTGATGATTGATTTGTCTAAATGTCAAGCCTCCAGGAATTGGAACAGGGAGCAAACTCCACACTCACTCATACTGGAGATGAACCAAAGTTATTGAGGGAGATTGTTTTCTGAACAGATATTTAAACCTAGATTTTTTTCCCAGTATATGTTCACTGTATTATTTTATACACCCAACAAAAATAAACCCACCTTGCAAAACTCTGGAATACAAAGAAGAACCACCTTGTAACAATGAGAGAACATTAAATATCTTACAGCAGTAGATCCTTGAATCACACCATACAGACATTTCCACAAACAAATCCATACGTGAATAATATCAGAACTCACGTGAATAATATCAGAACTCTCGTACATAGTCTACTCACGTAGTGCGTATGTGAGTAGTCAAAACAAAAAAAAAACCCAGAAAATATATTGGTCCAAACAGCTTTGCAACTAAAAAAAAAACTCACGCGTGTTTAAAAAGTGCCTCCTTCCTTTAATATTATCCTATTTCCATTCTTCTTTGTCTTCAAAGGATCTCAGAATAGCGTTTGCAGACCATTCGTGTAGATTAAGCCGTGAAAAGAGTTCCCGCCAAGGTCACCCAGTCCCGCCGATTCGGCCGGAACAAAAGTTACTCGCTACTAGTAACTACTACAAATGCCCGTTTCCTAGTTTTCATCCTGCCTCCAATTTTGTCCCCGTCGCTGATTTCCTTTTGAATCCCACCTCACGTATAGAAAAGGGCTGCTGCGGGATGTGGGCGACCTGCCGCCGGCACCAAGCGCCAAGCGAGGCTTGGGGGAAACCTTCTTTGCAGTTTAAAGGGGGAGAAGGGCATGCAAACCCCCCCCCCCTCATGCAAACCCTGCCCCATTGTAAAAGCTTTGACCAGCCCTATTGGCAAGGATAAAGGGGGAAGAAGTGGGGGGAGCTCGTCAGACGTTCAAGCAGCGAGCTCTTTTCTTCTCCGGGCTACATAGGACCCCTCCATCTCCCTCCCTACCTCTATCTTTCCCATTCTGGGATTTTACAAAGCCGGCCATAGACGCCTCCTCACAACTTGTTCGCAGCCAGCGGGGGTGGTGATCGCCGGCCCCGCCCCTTTCCCCCCTCCTCCCCGCCCCGCGCGTGCTCGGCATCTTCCGCGCCGTGCGTGCTCGCGCCCGCGGTCTTGCAGGGCTCTCCACTCTGCCGCCCTCTTCCAGCGGGCTCTTCCTTCGCTCTCCCTCCCACGTCCTCCCTCCCGCTTTGCCCGCCGCCTGGAATGAAGATGGTGGCGAGCGTCCGAGTGCAGAAGCTGGTTCGCCGGTACAAGCTGGCGATCGCCACGGCGCTGGCTATTCTGCTCATCCAGGGCCTGGTGGTGTGGAGTTTCAGCAGCCTGGAGGAGGACGACCGGGGAGAGGTAAGGAAATGGACAAGGCAAAGGGAACCTGCAAAGGATTGCATCGCGCGGGAGAGCTGCTGTCTCCGGCGGAGGGGGGAGGGAGGAAGAGGCCGGCGCCCCCCCCGGGAAAGTGGGGGCGCTGGAGGGTCGGGACGGCATCGGTGCCAAGAGCAGCCGGATGGACTTTCCAGTCTCTGGGGCTGGGTGAATTGAATGGGAGCGAGTGGCGGCGCATCGGGTCAGCCTTGGTGTACGGGGTAATGGTGCTCTCCGGAGTGGAAAGGCGTCCGTCCGCTCTTGGAGGCGTGCGGGTGTTGATGCCTTCGGGTCAGGCGTCGCTAGTGCGTGAAGAACTGAACAGGGTAGAGGCGATGGACGGGAGCGGAGTACTTTGCCACTGGGGAATTGGGAGAGTGACCGAAAACCAAGGGACCGCCTGGACGATCGAGTTAGTGGGGGGGGGGGGGATGAATGGCCGGGGGAAAATCCATGTAGTTTTGGGAGTGTGGTAAAAGCAGGGCTGAATCTTGGAATTGGCCTTTGGGAAAAGAACAAAACAAAACAAAAAAAGAATAAGGATTGTCATACACCCAACGAAACGGCGAGGATTCGCGTACTGTCGCTGTTACTCTTGAAGGAGGACCGGGAGCTGTTTCCCAAAACCTCAGAGTCTTGTTGTGAAGTTAACTGCAAATTGGAGCCTGGGATTGAATGCAACGGGAGACGTTGGCTTGGTCTTGGCGGATGGGAGACCGCGCTTCTTTGTGCTCCTGCCGAGAAAACTTGGTGTGGCGATCTAGACTAGAGGCACGTAATACCGAGCAGTTGGCAGATTTCTCTACGGATCCTTCTCCAATTAAGAACGTGGGATTTGAAGTCCGGCTTCCCTTTAATAAAGAGTGCCCATATAGGAAGCTCCTGGGTTTCTTTTGGAACTAGCAAAGCTGAAGATTTGCCTGTGTTTGTTAAACGAAATGAAATGCAGAAGGGTGGATGGAATGTGAGACGGTGTTGCATCGGGAAGGGTTAAAAGGGATGCTAAGTGGTGTTAAATGAGCATTAAATACAGTACAGGAAAAAATGGAAAATATCTGGAAAAATTTACAGCCTCCTCTAATTTCAAGACTGGGTTGCATTTCAAAATTGCTCTGAGTTGCTCTGTGATGCTACTCTATTGTGAGCTATGTCTGTATACGGATTTTATTTTTGTCACCCTGTAGGATACAAAGAATCTCTTGGCTTGGTTATTTCCACTGGGCATGGCAAAAATAATCTCACCCCAGGAGGTGAGCTGCTGCTAGATCTAGTAGACAGTAATCAAGCTACTGAGAGAGAGCAGGGCCTGCGTGGGGGAGGGGGGAGTATCCTGAGCTTATACACCCAACAAAAATAAACCCACCTTGCAAAACTCTGGAATACAAAGAAGAACCACCTTGTAACAATGAGAGAACATTAAATATCTTACAGCAGTAGATCCTTGAATCACACCATACAGACATTTCCACAAACAAATCCATACGTGAATAATATCAGAACTCTCGTACATAGTCTACTCACGTAGTGTGTATGTGAGTAGTCAAAACAAACAGACACTAACAACTTAGCCCTACTATTCACCATGTAGAAATATAGTAGTCTAGGGGAAATATCTCAAGCAGGAGGAAAGTAAAATGGAATGCAATTCATGCTAGGCCCTGGATAAAAGATTGTGCCTTGTTCTATCTACATTACCATGTTTATTGTTCTTCACCAAGTTTTAAGACTAAAGTTGGTTTGGCATTTTTCTTGCAATCGCACTCAGGGTATATGTACTCGGAGTCCTGAACGTATATTGAAAAATTCAAAGCAAAGGTCAACATAGCCACCTCAAGTTTACTGAGGAAGTAAAACAAAAATAGAAATAATGTATACCATTTTTTTGTTTGTTTCATTGATTTAATAAATGTTTACAGGGGGGAAAACATCCTTGGATGTGAATTGAGAAGCATCAACTTGGAATAACATAGAAATGTTCATTTTGTTACATATGAGAATTTGGAAATTTGGCCACGCTAAATCATTTCACAATTTTCAACATGCCTTAATCTTAAAACAGATGTGTGCCTGTATGTATGTGCATATGTGTGCCTGTATAATTAAAACAGAGTAATTATGATTGGAGTTTAATCCTTGTAAAGACATTCAAGCACCTGAAGAATTTGAATTACTTGGTGCTGTGAAGTTCTCTTCTATTTGTTCATAATTTGTGTTCTTCAGAATTTACACTTTTCCCCTGATTTTCTTATTATAGTTGGGCTTAACATAGTATATAGCTTTTTCAAAACCGTATTGGTTATGGAATATCCAAGTTATATATTGAGATACATGTACAGGTTTTTTTTTTGCAGACATATAAAATAGCCTGGTTGTTTGAGATGGACTTGATCCTTCTTGTGCCTACCACAAAAATCGTTAACATGCCTCTGACATCACATGTAATTATGAAGATATTTTTGTTTTGCTTTTCTGTTTGGAAAGTCAAAGGTTATGGATGTCTTAAGAATGCATCCTCTAAAAGCCAAGGGAAAAGTCTCCAAACCTTCTTATTATAGTTGAGTGCATTCCTGCTGGAGGTAGTCCTTGACTTACGACCATAACTGAAACCAGAATTTCTGTTGATAAGCAAGTCACACCTGATTTTATGACTTTTTCACCCATTGACTTTGCTTGTTGGAAGCCCGCTGGGAAGGTTGCAAATACCATCACTTGACCCTGGGTTGCTGCAACAGTTTTAAATACATGCCAGTTGCCAAGCACCCGAATTTTGTTCACATGACAGTGGGGATGCTGCAATGGTCGTAAGTGCGAGGACCAGTTGTAAGTCACTTTTTTCTTTGTAACTTGGAACAGTCGCTAAAGGAATGGTTGTACGTTGAGGACTACCTATACTTGTCTTCAGCTTCTGTGACCTTCAGAAGCACAATGTTTACCCAAAATATTGCTTGGTGGTTAAATTATAACTGTATAAGAAGAAGGAACAAGTATTGTTTCTTAATTAAATACAACCGAAGAAGGCATAGAAAATCAAACTTCTTGACATGAATTTCTGCCGTTGTGACAGCCACCGGGTCTGTGGATGCAGTCAGGTAGCAATCAACAAAATTCTTGCCCTTTGCTGCATTGGCAGCTTTGCCCACCCTGGCACTCTCCATATGTTTCTACTACAAATTGCATGTCAACGGGCCAATCGCTGGGGATTATGAGAGTTGAAGTCTATCACATCTGGAGAGCAAAAGCTGGACAAGGATCTTCCAATTAGAGAACAGGTTAAGTAGATGATGCAAAAGGTAAATCAGTCATATTGGTCGGGGCCTGAAAAGACAGTCTTATGGAATATATGCTTCACGCTCTGGGTTTAATTAATTGACTTTGGACTAAATAATCATACAGTAAAGCTCCCCTAAGACTGTTATTGAAGAAGAACATGATAAAAAGTGATATTTAACCTGGCAACCTTTGGGCTAAAGTTTCATCAAAGCTAGCTAAGCGTGGGTAAGAGCTATATCCATAATATGCTAGCTTTCTCAATTCAATTCATCTAGTCTGCCTGTTATTTTAAAACCTTGGCGCTGCCCAAATATTAGAGAGCTTTTTTAGAAGTCCAATTTGATGTTTTGCCATCTGCTGTGCTAGAGGGCACTTTCAGCGTTCTACCAAAATAAGGAACACCTTTGCCCTATGGAACTGTTAAAATGGGTTGGACAAATCTCTCTGTGGGAATCTTTTTATGGAATTTCATGTCTGCTAACTCTCCTTCTTAGATGCTCAGGAGCTTTCTGGGTTGTTGTTTTTCCCTTTTAGTATACCCTAATATCAATAACAAAATTACTTACTGTTGTGATTCATCTTGTAAGCCGAGGTGGCGCAGCGGTTAGAGGCAGGTACTGCAGGCCACATTAGCTGACACTGATCTGCAGGTCAGCGGTTCAAATCTCACCGGCTCAAGGTTGACTCAGCCTTCCATCCTTCCGAGGTAGGTAAAATGAGGACCCAGATTGTTGGGGGCAATGTAAATATATACATTGCTTACTGGTGTAAACCGCTTAGAGAGTGCTTGCACTGTGAGGCGGTATATAAATGTCACTAATAAATAAATAAATAATAAAATAAACACTTCAGAATATTCTAAAGCAGTGTTTCTCAAACTTGATAACTAAAAGTTGTGTGGACTTAAGGTGCTGACCTAGATAACAGGAGACTGAGCTCGCTGGATGAGCCTACTTCACAGGGTTGTTGTGGGAAAATAGGAGGAGGAGGAAGTATTGTGTGTGTGTATTCGCTGCCTTGAGTTACTTATAAAGGTGGGAAATAAATAAAGAGTAAATAAACAAACATTTTAGGTTGTGGAATAGTTTATTTTTGTTATTTGAATGGGTTTATGTGTCTTCTCAGTCAAGTGAAGACATGGAAGCCATCCTTCCTAAGATTTCTATTTACCGTAGTCTCTGATCACTTCATTGACCAGCCCAGTATTTTTTTTGAAAAATGCAGTAGCTACATTATCATGCAGATTAAAACAGGCTAAAAAAAGAAAAGTCAGTATAGATTTAATCAAGCCAATATAGAACTGTGATTCTCAGTGCATATAAAATAATTGTACGTTTCTTTGCGGTGAGGAGCGGGGGTTGTGTGAATAAATTAGAGGCTTATCTTTTATCTGCTTTGATTTTATCAGGTTTGGATTGGATGGTTCCTTAAGGGACTTCTGTCAAAAAAATAAATTCCCAGCGTTGAGTTACTGCTTCTCTGAAAAATATCCATTAAGCCAATTACAGGCCTAAGATGTAATTTTAGTCAATTGCAAGCAAGATAACCTATTGATTTTGGGGCTGTTGGATAGTAGTTGGGGAACTGATACTACAGTCCTAAGTGCGTCTGCTCTTGAACTTAATGGAGTTTACTATTGTACTTGACAGGGGAGCGCAGCTTGAATTAACAGTGAAGAATTCAAAGGCTCTCCTAGTCATGCTCCAAACGCCTATTGCCAGTTGAAACTGAGCTCCAATTCATGGTTCCTTTATTTCAGGAGAAATCCCACTGATTGTATTATGAAGATTCTGGAGCGGTAGTCTTTGTGCCTTTCGATATTGAAATATAAAAAAAGAAACCAGCCTTTCCCAACACACCTTTTATCTCTTCATGATATATGAAAGCACCAATGGCTGCCTGCAGCTCTTATGTGACTTCCCTAAAGAGACAATCAGTTGCAGAGTAGGTTGTTTAAATCACACCATTAAAGCAACAGTTTTGGATTTTCTGTTTTCTGAAAACTCTTACTGCCCTTCTTGATTTCTTCAAGTTCTGTTTGAAGACAAATGCTTTTGCTAAGTATGGTGTTTGTGTGGCATACTTTAAGAGAAAAAATTGGATGCTGTTGTGGGTTCAGGAATGGGAGTTTCTGGAAGAGAAAAAAAAGAAGATTAACTTTTAAAAACAACCCTTCAAAGCAGTGGAAGGCCCCCGAGGCTATACCTTGGGTGGGACCTCATCAATATCATGGGTGGGGCTGAGTTTCTAGAAGTTTTCTTTAGCTTTATTTTAGAGCTCTTACGAACCTGCTGTCATGTTTTCCCATTTCAATATACAGAAATTATGTATACAATATAATTTCTGTTGCTAAGGGAGATACTTGTTAAGTGAATTTCGCTCCATTTTACGACCTTTCTTGCCACAGTTATCAAGTGAATCACTGCAGTTGTTAAATTAGTGACGGGGGTTATTCGGTGAACCTGGCTTCCCTATTGACTTTGTTTGTCAGAAGGGCGCAAAGGGTGGTTGCATGACCCCGGGACACTGCAACCGTCATAAATATGAGTCAGTTGCCCAAGTGTCTGAATTTTGATCTCATGTGACCATGGAGATGCTGTAAGTCACTTTTTTCAATGCTGTTGTAACTTCGAAGTAAACAAATTGCTGTAAGTCGAGGACTACCTGTGGCAGGAAACTACGGTCAGCATTCAGAAAAGCAGCAGGGGTGGCTCCCTCCCTGCTGCTAGCAATCAGGATGGAGGGGGCATGGAGGTTCAGGAGCGGGGAGTGGGAGCTCATGTTTCTCTTTTTTTTTTAATTTTTTTTAATTTTTTCCTCCACAATATCCATACACAAATCAATGCATATACCTTAAAACATATCAATTACATTCATAGTTACACGTTTCTATCTAATCAATCATAATAATACCCTATTTTGCACCTATATTATATTATTACTTATCAGTCTGTTTCCCCTTTTTTCTTTCACACTCCCCTCCCTCTATCTCCCTCCTCTCCTCCCTCTACCTTCTTACTCCTTCTCTCCCTCCACTCCTTCTTTCCTCTCCTACTTCCTTTTCCTCTTTCTAAACCTTTCCTGAGTGCTTCTAATTCTAATACAACTAATATTTAACAGACTGACTACATATTAACATACATCTTTTAATTGTCGGTGTCCCTTCTAAACACATTATTTTTTTATAGCAATAGCACTTAGATTTATATATCGCTTCATAGTGCTTTTACAGCCCTCTGTAAGCGGTTTACAGAGTTCAGCATATTGCCCCCAACAATCTGGGTCCTCATTTTACCGACCTCGGAAGGATGGAAGGCTGAGTCAACCTTGAGCCTGGTGAGATTTGAACAGCTGAACTGCAGCTAGCAGTCAGCTGAAGTAGCCTGCAGTGCTGCACTAACCACTGTGCCACCTCGGCTCTCTTTATTACATCTATATCTATTACCCTTTAATCTAGGTATACACTATTACTCTAATGCTGCCTCCTTGAAAGTCTAATTTTGTCATCTGAGTTACCCCCATGTTCTCCAATTTCTTTCCTGTTAATCTTATAATAATTCTAATTAAATTTCTAAACATATTCATTTTCTATCCAATCAGAAAACTTCATCCATACTTTGTCTTCTTTATCTTTAATTTTCATTGTCAGTCTATTCATTTCTGCACAATCCAAAATTTTCTTAAGTACTTCTCCTTGGAGCTCATGTTTCTCATCCCTGCTCCAGAATGTTGCATTTAACAAATATGTAAGAGTCCAAATTTCATCATGGTGCGTTGGGGGTGGGATGGTAAGGGATGGGATGATAAGAAGTGTCTTTCTCCTAGATCAGGGCTGTCAAACCCGCAGCCCGTGGGCCGGATGCATTATGCGTTGGCCACACCCACTCCCGGTTTAGCGAAGGGGGGGAAAGTTGTGATACGTCATGTGACACAACCGTGACGACACGAGTTTGACACCACTGTCCTAGATTGTACAAGTTTGCAGCATTAAAAAAAAGACATTGTTCATATAAAGGAACTACTAAGAGGTGTATTATCTAGAAAAAAACATAACTTTTAAGTCACCAATATAGCATATCTGTGTATACATAGCTCCATTGTTGAAACAAAAGGATGTTCTTTTAAAAAGCAAAATGAAATAGAATGTAAACAGGTTCATTCTAATCTAAAGCGTACATCCAGGAAATAAAGTCCTTTAAATTCATGTGGTACTTCAAAGTAAACATGGCTGCATTTCAGCTGTGGGGTCCTCAGATGCTTGAAGTATCTCTTGATTGCACTATTTGTTTTATTTAGAACATCCACTGAGAATTCAAATCAGAGAGATAAGAAACACCTCTATGAATACTTTATGGCAGGTCTCCAATCTTGGCAATTTTAAGACTTGTGGACTTCAACTCCCAGAGTTCCTCAGCCAGCTTTGCTGGCTGAGGAATTCTGGGAGCTGAAGTCCACAAGTCTTAAAGTTGCCAAGGTTGGAGACCCCTGTGTTTATGCTAATTTTATTTATATATGCATGAATGTCTCCTAAAAGAAAATTTGAAAACTGCATTGACTTTACAACTGGAACTTTGAACAGAGAGAACATTCGAAAAGGAGGGGGGGCGAGCAATTCAATCTTAACAAAAATATCTCAACACCTCTACATTGGTTATATAAAAACAACAATTAAATGCTTACAACAGTTCACTTAGTGACCATTCAAAATTACAACGGCACTGAAAAAAAATGACTTACGATTGCGTTTCACACGAGTGTTGCGACATCCCCATGGTCATGTGATCAAAATTCAGACCCTGGGCAACTGACTCATATTTACAATGTGTCTCAAAGTCATGTGATCACCTTTTGCAACCTTCTGGCAAGCAACTACAGCGGTTCTCTTAACAACTGCGGCAAGAAAGGGCGTAAAATGGAGCAAAACTCACTTGACAAATGTCTCACTTAGCAACAGAATTTTGGGTTCGATTGTAGTCGTAAGTCGAGGACTATCTGTACTTTGTTAGTTACTTTGGTTTATCAGGGATCTCCAACCTTGGCAACTTTAAGACTTGTGGACTTCAACTCCCAGAGTTCTGGGAGTTGAAGATCACAAGTCTTAAAGTTGCCAAGGTTGGAGACCCCTGGTATTTGAGGCAGACTTGGAATATTTGCTCCTGGTATCTCCAGACTAAAGCAGAGAAGGCAGCAGGAAGGAATTTTCCAAAGTGCTAAATTTACTAAGTATCAAAATTCTTCTTAGATTTGTGAGTTGCCTGACATAATGTGCAGGGATAATCATGTCATGGTGAAGAGGGTTGCTCTTCATTCTATACAATTTGAGTAAAAACTGTTTTCCCCCTAGCAAAGGATTTTTTTTAGACCCTTACATTTCGATTTAGAATTTGGATAACTTCTCATCCACTCTGTAATTCAACTAAAGCAGCTTATGTGCTGTTTCAGAATATAATCTGTGACTCAGAGAAGTCCCCTTTTCCCTCAATCTTCATGGCTGAGGATAATAATTGCTAATGCTTCAGAAATCAGAAGCGAAGGATCTTTAGGTTTTTGGGATAGCCAGGGTGTGGAACAGTCACAATTTGTACGCTTTATTTATTTTTCCCAGTATTTTGTAGTTGGGGCGGGGGGGGGGGGGCGGAATTGAAGCTTCAGATAGACATGTGATGGCTAGGGGTGAGAATTGACTTAATTATCTAAAGTGGAGTCTGTAGGTTTCTATAGGCACAGAAAGGAATAACCAGAGAAGGGATTAACAGTCCTTTGATTGTTAGGTAGTGTGACATCTCTGTGGAAAGAAATACAAATTCTAGAAGCCCAGGCTTCTTGCATTTTTAAAGTAAACTTTAGGTTCCAGTTTATATAGAATAGCAACTGATCTCTGGATCCCTGCTTCAGGACTGGATTCACCTGTGCTTCTTTTGTGCACAAAACCTTCTTTTGTACATGCTTCAGTTTCTCTTCTAGCGAAGCAAACCCAAGTACATTTTATGTAGAATCCAGAAAGAAAACCCAAAATAATATCTGAATGAATCTGTTGGTGGTTGTATTGGTTTTTCAAAGTATCCTTAAAGCCCAATCTCCTAAAAATTGTGGATACGGTAGAAGAAATCATTTTGTACCATTATTCGGTGGTATTTGACTGTTCTTAGATCCCAGTTAAGAGTTCATTTAAAAGAATAGAATAGAATAGAATAGAATAGAATAGAATAGAATAGAATAGAATAGAATAGAATAGAATAGAATAGAATAGAATAGAATTCTTTATTGGCCAAGTGTGATTGGACACACAAGGAATTTGTCTTTGGTGCATTTGCTCTCAGTGTACATAAAAGAAAAGATACATTTGTCAAGAAAATAAAATGTGACGTGGATCAAAATACCATGGAATATATGCCCCAATGTTGGCTACTGCGTGATAGAACTTAATTTTCAGCTTCTTCTGTTAATTTTCAGCTTCTTCTGTTTGTATTCAAATAGGTCAACATGAGACTAGGCAGGAGCATGGAAAGCCATGTTTGCAGCAAGGGGATTGGGACAACGAATGAGCTGGGTAGAACATAACAGAGCAAAAGTAATTGCTACAAAAATTATTGCTTACTGGATCAGTCTGGAAGGCTTATGATATGGAGTTTAAAGCCTCAGACACTATACGTTGCATACCTTAAGTGCCTAGTTGTACAAACAAAAGATAAAAGGGGGAGGGGTGCCTTTTTTATTATGAGCCAAAGAATGAAACAATAAAACGTTGATTTTCTTAGGAATAAGGTATAAGCCATATTTTCTTGGTTATATTTTAAATTACCGTCATTCTCCTTGTCTCAGATACTAAACCCTCTTAGTCCCATCCCCCACCCAAAGTCAAGTGAGTTCTGTATTTTAAAAAGTATCGCCTTGTGTTATTGTATGTAAAAAGCTGGCAAAGCAATGAAATACGGGACTTACAGTGGAAGACTAGATTATAAACTTACCTAAACTTGCACAAATAGAGTCAGTTTGGTCAGAGGAAAAATGATAAAAGGCTTTTCGGAAACACTAGAAACCTTATGTGGACTTTTGGTTGAAAGAAGAATAATCGAATTAATGATTTGGGGATTTAAACGGACAAAGAGATTGGGAGAAAGTTTAAGATAATATTTACTTGATAGATATGAGGGCAAAAAGCATAATTGCATGTTTTTTTCTTATTTCTCTATTTCTTACGTTCTTTGTTTTGATTGTTCTATATATATTTTACTGTGTTGAAAATTTCTAAATAAATTTGAACAATCTCTTTTGACCCCTTTGGATGGTAGGCGTCTTCCACAATCTCAGGTCCTCTACCAGAGGCCTAGGAGTTTGAGGGTTGTGCGCATTACCTTAGCCGTTCCTAGCATTCTTCTGGACAGATAGCCACGTCATTCCTGGAATCTGTTGGCGCTACTCCCCCAGCTTAGGAGTCATACCCTCTAGTACTCCTACCATCACTGGGATCACTTTGATCTTTAATTTCAGATGCTGGTACGTCTCCAGTTTCTCATACTCCTTCCTGATGTAGTCACTTGGAACGGCTACATCTATCACCATTGCTGTTTCTGGTCCTTGACTACTATCATAATGTCTGGTTGATGGTCAGGATCTGCCTGTCAGGATCTTAGTTCTGTTATTCTCCATGACTTTCTGTGGTATCCTCCCTCTTAACATGCCCATACACTGTTCCTATGTGCCTGTATGTAATTCCAGCTCAGTTGGATTGTACTGCTCAGCGTATGCTGTTTCTTCCTGCATCTTACACCCTGCCACTATGTATTGGACGGTCTCAGAGGCTTCACTGCACAATCTGCACTTCAGGTCCTATCTAGTGTGGTAGACCCCCCTACTTTAATGGATCTGGCGCTTAGTGCCTTTTCTTGTGCTGCTATGATCAGTGCCTCAGTGCTGTCTTTTAGTCTGGCCCTTTCCAGCCACTGGTGGAATTTCCCAATGTCTGCCACCATAGCTACCTGTCGATGGTACCTCCCATGCAGTGTTTTGCTTTGCCATGGCACTTCCTCTGCCTCTGCTTGATCTTCTGTTTGATCGTCTTCCCATGTCTGCTGCTGCCTCAGGCATTCTCTTGGCAGCTCATCTTTCGGTGCCATTTTACTGATCTGCACCTGGATGCTCTGGATTTCATTCAGGACAATGGCTTTGATATTCACTAGACTCCACCTGCTCTCTTTTCTGCTGGTGTATAGTCTCTGGGCATTGGACCTGGGATGAAAACCTCTGTACATTGTGAGGAGCTCCCAGACCTTCACATCAGCAGGCCTCCTTTGGCCAGCTCACTATATTGGTAGTCTGTCTGATGATTGACAGGGCATATGTGTTGATGGCATGGATCTTCTTCCCACTGAGATGGCTCTCCAGGACCTGTGATATTTTGGATGTTGTTATCTTCCTTGCCTCCTCCTCATGGTTTCCATGTCTGCTATGTGGCCTGCTGGTAGTTCCACTTTATTATCTAACTACTAACTACTTTATTATCATCCAGCCACATCTGTAATATGAATGACAGTGTCCACACCAAAGATTCATGTTAGGTGGATCAGCAAGTCAGTGCTTAGCATAACAGCTCACTGTCATTTATCTAGAGGAGGTGCTGATGGTGGTTCTACTCTTGAACTCGTATCCATATCTGGTCCTTGTGTTTATGTGAGTGAGGAGGCCTATGCAGAACAGCAGTGGGAACAGTGCATCACCTTGGTATATGCTGCATTTGATGGCTATTGATGCAAGCTGTTTGGAGTTGACTTCTGGTGTTGTCTTCCACAATCCCATTGAGTTCTTGAGGAAGGTCCTTAGTGCCCTGCTGACTTTGTATGGTGCCGGGTATTCCCAGATCCATGTGTATGGCATTGAGCCATTGGATTTCCTGTAGTCTATCCAGATTGATCTGACTAGACCTTGAATCTTGGGCGACTGCTGTATCTGTGAGCAGCTGATGTTTTGAGCCTCTGGTGTTTTCCCAATGTCCTTCTAAGCCATGCTCATGTACTGGCCCATTCGGCAGCTATGATGGCCAAGTAGGACTTTCCATGTTGTGGGGAAACAGGTTATTGGCTGGTAGCTAGAAGGTGATGTTCCCTTGTGGGGGTCTTTCATGAACAGCACTGTCCTTCCTTGTTTTAGATAATCTGGTAGAAGCCTGCTGCTAGCAACTGGTTTGTCTGTGCTGCTAAGTATTCATGACTGCTGTTAGTTTCTTTAGCCCACAGGTGTCAAACTCGCGGTGTCACGTTGCTGTCATGTGACGTTTCACGACGTTTTTCCCATTCGCGGAGCTGGGGTGGGTGTGGCCTGCACGTGACGCATCCGGCCTGCAGGCCGCCAGTTTGACACCCCTGCTTTAGCCAGCCGGTGTGGATGATGTCCAGGCCAGGTGCTGTCCATCTTTTCATGTTCCTGACTCATGTTAGATGTCCACTAACGTGATGGTGACTAGTTCCTACTCTGGAGGATATGTATATAAGCATGTAAGTATCACCTTATGTTTTACCAAGAAATCTGTCCTTTATCAAATGGCCAAGTAAATCCGCAGTGCACCTGTTCTTCAGATGTAGGAATTTGAGCTGTGACAGATGGTAAAGCAGAGCCATGAGAACCACCTGGGTAGAGGCAATAGCATTTTTCTTGCTCCCTGCCAAGATTGGAGGCTCTGGATGCCTTGAGGTTGTATGAGGTGCTCTGTTCCTTTTGCTTTTGAAGAATTTGTGGCTGCCCCTTTGGTGTACTGGGTGGAGGTGAAGCAAAAAAGCAAGCAGGGGATTTAGAGGTGGGAGGGTGGGGGGCATTTAATCTGGATTCTGGACACAGGGCAGCGTCAGCCCCAAAGTCTGCAGCACTGTATTTCCTTTCCTTTACGATTCAAACAGGAGAGATTGCTTTGGCATACTGTATGTAGCGATTAGGAACCACAGAATTCCTTAACTGGCAGCCGGTAGCAAGTGTAAAACCTGGATGGACGTGCTTTTGCCAGTCATGGTTCACATGAAGAGCTTCTGAGAAAACGATCAGCATAAAGCTGTGTTTGAAGGCACTATTTAGAAGGACCAGCTTGAATGCTTAGCAGGGCACAGGAACAAGGAAGAACAGGAAACAGGTGTTTTTACAGCTGGTCTTTCCTTGTCTTGTCTGTGGTTGCCTTGCATTGAAGGCTGCTGTTGGGAGAGCACTTTTCTTTGAAAAGAAGATGCCATGGATGGGCTTGATCACAGAAAGGCAGAGGAGAATACAGGAAAGCTTTTGGCACAGATCCTACCGGGAATTCAAATATTTAAATAAAACAGTTTTGTTTTAGAAAGAAATTAAGGTGAATTCATTCTGTGGCGTAGGGTCTTAGCTTGCCCCAGGCTGAAATGAGGGAAGCGGAGTTCCTTACTTTCCAAAAAGATGGAAAGTGTCTCCTTTCTAGCAAGGATGCCTGTCTCAGGATGTGTGGATTTGAAAGGGGAGCAAAACTTCCGCTGTTTGTTTGCCTGCCTCCTTTGGCTTTCACCTCCTGAGTGGAGAAAACAGGCTTGCAAATCCCTGAACAGATGGCTCTGGCTGGTGACTAATGAACTGTTATCTCTGCCTGTTCTAGCATCTCTCTGGGATGCACGTTTGAAGTAGAAACCTGAGGGAAGTTTTTGATCTTTGCTTGTGTTAAAAGCTTGTTTGGAAAACAGAACTGCTGATTGTTATTTCATTTTTTAAAAATCCTCTGTAGGACAAGATGGATTCGGTTTGATCACTGAAATGTTAAAAATATGGCAGGTGTGAAAATCGGAAAGGTGCAAACACTATGGACTAATTTGGCTTTGAGTACATTGTTTTCAATAGATCAGAAGGGCCACTTTGCAGTAGGTGCGTCTCATTCGGTTGGCATTTCTTTTCATCCTTCCATATTTTATCTTGGTAATTCTGGAATCCACAACTGTTGTTCAACAGTTGTAGAAATCAACCCATGAGCAACACTGAGCATCCATCCATCCATCCATCTATCTTATCTATCTTATCTATCTATCTATCTATCTATCTATCTATCTATCTATCTATCTATCTATCTATTTATCTATCTATCTATCTATCTATCTATCTACCGTATTTTTTGGAGTATAAGACGCACCGGAGTATAAGACGCACCTTAGTTTTTGGGGAGGAAAATAGGGGAAAACAATCTGCCTACCAGGTATTCATCTGGCTAGCATCCTTAGTCTGGTCAGCTTCAGCACATTATTTTATCTCCTGGTTAGGACTTAAAAAAACATTCTTCTGAGAGAGTAACAATGAAAGAGTCTGCAAGCCGGTAAGAGCTGGGAAGATCGTTAGCACCTGGTTAGGGCTAGAAAACAACTTCTTTGGAGCAAGTAGAGCAATGAAAAAAAAACCCTGCAAAGACTTAGGGCTGGAAAACATTCTTCTGAGAGAGTAACAATGAAAGAGCCTGCAAGGTAAGAGCTGGGAAGATCTGTTAGCACCTAGTTAGGGCTGGAAAAAAGCTACATTCGAAGTATAAGGCGCACCTGAATTTTCAGCCACTTTTAGGGAGGAAAAAGGTGCGTCTTATACTCCGAAAAATACGGTATCTATCTATCTATCTATCTATCTATCTATCTATCTATCTATCTATCTATCTATCTATCTATCTATCTATCTATCTATCTATCTATCTATCTCTACAATTTAATTTAATTTAATTTAATTAATTTAATGTAATCTGCCACACATCTCAACCACAAGTTGACTCTGGCCAGTTTACAGTGTTAAAAAAAATAAAACAATATGAATATAATAAGAATAAAACACTATAAAATACAAATTATCAGCTATAAATTAAGCTAAAAGATGGGAGGGAGGGAATAGGCTGAGCATGGGAGGGGGAAGGGGGGATCTGTTATGAATCTATCAACCACTCCAAGCATGAGGTTCCCCCATTGGAGCCCCAGGCAGAGCCAGATCTTCAAGCTCCTGTGGAAGGTCAGGAGGATCGGAGCTGACCTCACTCCTGGAGGTAAGCTGTTGCAGAGGATGGGAGCAATGGCAGAGAAGGCTCTTCTCTTGGACTCTGCTAGCCGGAATTCCCTGGCTGACAGGGCCCGCATCACGCCTTCTGTGACATCCCCGGTCAGCCAATCTCAGTGACCTGGACCCAGGCCATGAAGGGCTTTAAAGGTAGTTTTCCACACTGTGGCAGTGTGGCATCTGTGAAGAGCAGTGCAGCAGGACGCCTGTAGTGGGGAAGGTTTCACATATACCGTTATACATGTGAAAACTTCAATGTAAGTCCAATGTTTTGATTCCTGATTAGCAGGAATCAAGTTCTTGTGTGATTGTTTTCTTGCACTGTACAGGTAATCCTCGACTTGCAACAGTTCATTTAGTGACCGTTCAAAGTTCCAACGGCACTGAATAAAGTGGCATGACCATTTTTCACAATTATGACTTTTGCAGCATCCCCATGGTCATGCAATCAAAATTCAGACGCTTGGCAACTGGTTCATACTTATGACCATTGCTGTGTCCCAAGGTCATGTGTGATAGCTTTTTGCGACCTTCTGAAAAGCAAAATCAATGGGAAAGCCAGGTTCACCTAACAACCGTGTTACTAATTTATCAACTGCAGTGATTCACTTAACAACTGAGGCAAGAAAGGTCATAAAATGGGGCAAAACTCACTTAACAAATGTCTCTCTTAACAACAGAAATTTTGGGCTCAATTGTGGTCATAAGTCGAGGACCACCTGTAATACAGAAGTTCAACTAAAAGACTTAATTCCCTGGCTATGCTTCTTATAGAATAGACTCTGCTTCTATCACTTGGTAGATAAGCATATCACAGTTAGAGAACCTATTAAGCAATAGATGTAGAGTGACTGACTTGAGTCAATGTCAATGGGGGTAGTGAAGCCTTGGCCAATTTTCATGATCTCCAGATTAATAGACTTCAAATGAGGTCTTTCCTTGCTTTGTCTGAAGAACTCCACATCCAGAATTCCACATTCAGATTGAGGGAAATTAGTTTTTCATGCTTAATGAGAAGATAATACAGTATAACTTTTTAATTTTCAGATTGTGTGGGTTTCTGTAATGTTCTTATGACCAGAGTATCCAGATTTAAGATTTCATTATTGTCCTTCCCTTTTACTAGGGTGACGTTTGTTTGTTTTTTTACAAAATCAGTTTAGCTTGAATCAGAGCTAATCCTTTGGATATTTTTTGAAATGGGAACTGTAAATTTAAAGCTAAACCCAGGATTGCCACAAAAGTATAACACAGAAGTCATATCCCAGGAGGCAGAAGTATGTATAGAATGAGTTTGTTATTTATTTATTTTATTTATTTATTTATTTCTTGGTTCTTATATGCCGCCCTACTCCCAAGGGACTCAGGGCGGCGTACAGCAATATACAAGAACACCAGCAAATAAACATTAATTAAAACCAAGTACAAAAATTAAAAATTAATATTTAAAAATATCCGTCAACCAGACATACCCGGGAGAGAGCTCAGATGGGTTAGTCTCTACCCCCTGCCTGCAGGAAAAGCCATGTCCTGACGGCTTTTCGGAAGGCCAGCAGGGTGGGGATCGTTCTGGTCTCTGGGGGAAGTTGGTTCCAGAGCGCGGGGGCCCCCACAGAGAAGGCCCTCCCCCTAGGGCCCACCAGCCGGCATTGCTTGGCTGACGGGACCTGGAGGAGGCCAACTCTGTGGGCCCTAACCGGTCGAAGGGAAGTATGAGGCAGAATGCGGTCCCGGAGATAGCCTGGTCCTAAGCCATGAAGGGCTTTAAAGATGATGATCAATACCTTGAATTGGACCCGGAGACCGATGGGCAACCAATGCAGCTGGCGGAGTATAGGTGTAACGTGGGTGTACCTTGACACACCCACCACAGCACGCGCAGCCGCATTTTGCACCAACTGAAGTCTCCGGATACTCTTCAAGAGTAGCCCCATGTAGAGCACATTGCAATAGTCCAAACGGGAGGTGACAAGGGCATGAGTGACCGTGAGTAAAGCCTCCTTCTCCAAGTATGGCTGCAACTGGTGCACCAGGCGAACCTGTGCAAAGGCCCCCCTAGCCACAGCAGTAACATGGTGGTCCAATTTTAGCTGTAGGTCTAGGAGGACCCCCAAATTGCGGACCTGATCCGAGGGAGTTAATTTCGCTCCCTCGAGAACCAAGGAGGGACAGTTGTCATGGTCCTTAGGAGGCAATATCCAAAGCCACTCAGTCTTGTCGGGGTTGAGTCTGAGTCTGTTCCTCTCCATCCAGGTGTCATAGCAATGGTGTGTGCTTGGACAAGAGAAAATAAAGCATTTTCTTTCAGGTGGACAAGCACGTAGTTAAAATGATATTTTACAAAATGATGCCATTTTTTCCAAATATGCATTTTCCTTTCAACTGTCCACTTAGAAGGGGCAGCTTCAAAATTGTTTATATGTGAACTGGCCTAGTTTTCCATTAGTTTGTGTATGGTGGTAGATCAGAAATGGTCACTTCTGACCATTATATCATGGTGAGTATATGGATGTTGATTTTTAAGTTTGTAATTCAAAAATATTTAGAGCTAACATATATCCAACCATCCATGGTGACTCAAAATAGAAAAAGTTGGCATGTGAATTCTCTTGACTTGTTGAGCAGTCTGCTTTGTTTGGTGATCCCTTTTTCCTTGGTTTTTAATACTTTACCTATACACTGAGTAATAACAAGCTCCAGCATAATTTTACGATACCCCTATTTAAGTAATTGGCTCAAAAAGAAGCAAAGAGTGGGAGAGGTTAACAAGGGTCCCCAAACTTGGCAACTTTAAGACTTGTGGACTTCAACTCCCAGAATTCTCCAGCCAGCATAGCTGGCTGGAGAATTCTGGAAGTTGAAGTCCACAAGTCTTAAAGTTGCCAAGTTTGTAGACCTCTGGGTTAAAACACCACAATAGTAGAGGGAGTAGATATACTTTCTTCAACAGCCTTTCTTAAGTAAAGCACTTTCCCTTGAGGGGACATCAGGCAAGATAATGATGACTTTTAATTATAAAGGTGTATAATAAAGGAGATTATATTTCAAATCCCGTATAAGCGTGGGTGCCAATGTTTGTACAAGAATGTGTCAACTGAGCAGATTTTTTTTTGACACATTCACTTTATATTGAAACTTATTCCAGGGTGCTCTCGTTTCTCAAATCTATGGTTAAACCAGTTGGGTAACTTTGCCCCTTCAATTACATTACAAGTCTGGTCTTGTGAATCAAACTGAGCAAAACCAGGGAAACGGTAGAGGAGCTTTCCCCTCTCTGTGGTGTCTGCTATGCATGTTGAGATCAGGAGTCTCTTAGACATTAATAGTTGGTAATTCTGAGATGTGCATCCATACATCCCTGGAGGGACACCAAGTTGGGAGAAGATGCAGAACTGCTTCTTAACGTCTGACTGAAACGGGAATAATTGTATTTGTAGGAAGCTGTTCAGATGATAGAAATCATTGCTATCAAACAAAGAAACTTTGTCTTATTCCCAGTCTTCCCCAGCCCACCCTTTACATCAGGGGTCGGGAACCTTTTTGACTAAGAGAGCCATGAAAGCAAAAAAATTGGAAATTTATTTCAGTGAGAGCCATATAATATATTTTAAAAGTGAATTCAACTAAATGTCAATAGGGACAATGGGATATTGAGAGAATCCCTGTCTTTGTGCTGTTTAATTTGTTGCTGCTGTAGCAGCTTCCTTGCTCCAAAGTGATATTTGTCTTTGAGTTGGTGATTTCCATCATAGCATTGGTAATGATTCTTTCTTTCTTTCTTTCTTTCTTTCTTTCTTTCTTTCTTTCTTTCTTTCTTTCTTTCTTTCTTCTTCTTCTTCTTCTTCTTCTTCTTCTTCTTCTTCTTCTTCTTCTTCTTCTTCTTCTTCTTCTTCTTCTTCCTTCCTTTCTTCTTCTTCTTCTTCTTCTTCTTCTTCTTCTTCTTCTTCTTCTTTCTTTCTTTCTTTCTTTCTTTCTTTCTTTCTTTCTTTCTTTCTTTCTTTCTTTCTTTCTTTCTTTCTCTCTGCAAACCAATCCCCACCGTGGCTCCTTTCTCCCTCGCCCAGCCCTCTTCCAAGACGTCAAGTGCGGGGAACCGCACCAAGCGAGGTAGGTGGGTGGGTTGCTGAAGAAGCCCCGGAGCCCCGCCGCCAACCTGCGTCTCCTGCTGGGAAGGAGCCTCTGTCGCTGTCTCTCGCGGGGTTCCAGCCACCCGACTGAGTCCCTGACCGCGGCACCAGCAGGGTTAATGCGTATGGGAGAGGAGAGAGAGCGCTACCGCCGCCTCTGCTACTTTCACCGCTCCGATATTTCTTTGGTGGGGGCGCGCGGGAGGGACCATGGAGCAGAGGCGCCCGGCAGCTTAAGGCAAGAGGCGGGTGGGAGACGCGGGCAGGAGCCTGTCGCCGCCGCCGCCACTTCTGGCATCCCCACGCCTCTCACCCCGCTCGCCGGGTGCCTCTGCTCAGCGGTCCCTCCTGCGGAGGCCCACCAAAGAAATATTGGAGCGGCGAAAGTAGCAGCGGCGGCGGTAGCGCGCTCTCTCCTTCCCTCCCATGCTATACGCCGAAGGACTGGCCCGGGCGAACCGGGAGGATTTCACCCCTGCTGCGAGCCATATGCAGTCATCAAAAGAGCCACATCTGGCTCGCGAGCCATAGGTTCCCGACCCCTGCTTTACATTATGCTAGCTTAGTGTACAAATACTAAATGCTTAGCATACAAAAATAGTGCAGAGAAGGTTGACATGGGGATTGAAAGGCCCTTTTCCCCCTCTAGTACAATTTAATAACTGCCTCTGTATCCTTAATGGAGTAGTGCAGGGGTGTCAAACTCGATTTCATTGAGGGCCACATCAGGCTTGTATTTTACCTCAGGTGGCCAGGGGGGAGGCGTGGCCAGCTCAACATCACTCGTGTCGGGGGCGCTTGTGGTGGCCCAAGTGCTCTGCCAGTGAAAACGGGCTCCTGAGCTCCGTTTTCGGCTGCGACAGCACCCTGCAACCTTCTGGTAGCGAAAATGGAGTGCGGGAGGGGCGCCTGCGGCTCTTGCGAGCTCTATTTTTGGCAAACCTCTGCCAGCAAAAACGGAGCTCGCACGAGCGGCACTCCCGAGCTTCATTTTCTCTGGCAGAGGCATCGTGGGCCGGTCCTTTGCTGTTTCCCTGTGAGCCAGATCTAAGCACCCCACGGGCCGGATCCGGCCTCCAGGCCTTGAGTTTGACACCCCTGGAGTAGTGCATTTGGTTATAGATCAGCCTTCCAACTGCCTCAGATTCAGTCATTTTCAATGTTAGGCATGTACTCTTGTGGTTGAAGAATGTTCCGTGTGAACAGCCTGATCCTTCCCCCTCCCTCCTTCTTCCAATTGCTGCATAAGGAGAACTGCATGCAACCCAAATTAAAAACAAATTGTGAAAAATGGGAATAGAAATGGCGGAATGTTGCTTTTGGGGAGCCAGCACACTTTTCTTTTTCCCTTTGTACAAGCTACCAGAGTTGTTAGCCTAAGTAACCATCTTCCCACACACTTAAAAAAACATTGAGTGGGAGGGACTGTATGAAATGCTTTGCAGTCAGTTGTTATTTAAAATGAATTCAAATCTAATCATCTTTCTTTCTAATAGCAAAGTCAGCTGATGTGCATCAACAAGATTGTAGCCAGAATGGGGCCACTGAGAAATAAGAGGAATATATCACCGTGCTCCGGGGAACCTTTGATGATTGCAAAAGTAGGGAAAAATATTTGCAGGATAGGAAAGGAGGAAAAATAAACCCAGCCGTCTAAGGATGGCTGAGTAGCTACAACAGGATGGGAATGAGAAGCAGAAAGGGGGAGAAAAGAAAATAGAAGACTGAATAGATTCGCTCTTTTTTTGTAGATTCCAATTTATCAATTATCAGTAAAGCCGACACTAAAAACAATTGTTCCAGACTGTTAGGAATAAGGGTAGTGATGGTAGGAGGATTTTTGTGAAGGACATTATAGTAATAGCACTTAGATTTATATACCACATCATAGTGCTTTACAGCACTCTCTGGGTGGTTTACAATGTCAGCATATTGCCCCCTTCAATCCGAGACCCTCATTTTACCAACCTGGGAAGGATTAGAGGGCTGAGTCAATCTCGAGTCCCCGTCAGGATTGAATTCCAGGCTGTGGACAGAGTTTGCCTGCAATATTTCATTATAACCACTGCGCCATTGGGGCTCAGTATCCAATAATGGTACTAAATCTTGAGAGACCTATCTGTTTCAGAAGTACCGGTTAAGACGGTGCAAATTATTCAGAGGGTTGCACAGAAGACATTTGAGATAAGGTTGCCACTAAAGTACCTTGCTAAATGCTTTGTGGAGCCCTACAGCTAGTTTGAGAACCTCTCTGGTGTAGTAGTTAAAGTCACTGGGCTAGATACTGAGAGACCATGGTTCTAGATCTGCCTTTCGCACAAAGACAACTCAGGGGTGACATTTGGCCAGCTGCTCTTTCTCAACCTTAGGAGAGAGGCAGTCGTAATTCACTTCGTAATTCATTTCTAAAATTCTGTCATGAACACTGCATGGATTTGTCTAGGCTAGGGGTAGGCAAAGTTGGCTCTTCTATGACTCATGGACTTCAACTCCCAGACTTTCTGAGCCAATCATGCTAGCTCAGGAATTCTGGGAGTTGAAGTCCATGAGTCATAGAAGAGCCAACTTTGCCTACCCCTGGTCTAGGCAGTCATCAAGTGTTCAAGGTTGATTTGAAGGAACATAATCCTAAAAAACTAATTTAGGCTTCTTGGGGCTATCCTTTGACCTTTTGTTATAAGCAGAAAGAAGGGCACAGGTACAAGATCAGGTAGAAGATTACACTGGAGCAATGTAAAATTATATGAGAATTGGATATCTGATCAAAAGAATCAATGGATTGACAGACTATTAGCCCTTCCAGGTGGTCCATACAAGAAGCCCGACTGATTACTAGCTCTATCTTTCTTATAAGGTTGCATTAACAGAATCATTCCCACATACTATTACACAGGTCAGAGAAGACAGCCTTCCGTAATCTGGTACCTTCCACTTATGTAGAGAATAGAAATCTCATCAAATCAGCAAAATAAATTGCTGAGAGAGAGAGAGAGAGAGAGAGAGAGAGAGAGAGAGAGAGAGAGAGAGAGAGAGAGAGAGAGAGAGAGAGAGAGAGAGTTGGTGTGGTGGATAAATACACTGGACAAGGAGCAGGGAAACCTAATCCTGCATTAAACAGTGACTTTGGACCACTCGCTGTCTTTCAACCTGGGAAGAAGATACAGTGCAAGGAAACCACTTCCAAAACGTTGGCAAGAAAACGGCATAAACCTTCCATATAGTCATTGCGAATCAGAGTAAATTTGAAGGACCATCACAATAACAAGAAAGCCAATTGCACCTGGTTGGAAAAGGCAGCTCTATGCTATGAATCGGTGTCAATTCCCAATTAAATTGAATGGTATTCATTGGACTTATAAATTGATAAACCCATCCATTTATTTCATGAATGTAGTTTGGAGAGTCAGTTTAGACTTTTTATAAGAGGATATTAAAAAAAAGAGAGAGAGAAATAGTTTGTCTAGAGATTCTAGTAAAGCAAAGCATGGAAAATGAACACTGCCCAAAACAGGGGCTCTATGCTTTCAGCCTCTGAAAAACCTTTGATGAAAATTGTAAGGACACATAATTTTGAACGGATATATCATTGGAAAGTGATGTGTTCTGTTTGTCATCTTTGGTCCCATCTCATCCGCACAGCCTTTTTTGCTCTGATGCCCCTCCTATTGTTCACTGAGAAGGTGTCCTCACAGCACAGCCTCCATCTTGGTGCCAACCAACTGCTGAGGCAGGCTGAAGCTGGATCAAGGTGACCCAACAGAAACATGTTGTTTTCTATGGAAAGTGTGTGTGTGTGGGGGGGGGGAATACTCACATGTTAACCTTCTGGAGTACATGAGGAGTAGCCATCAGAAGCTCCAATTGAACCACTGAAGGACTGCCTCCTCCTATTTAATTGGAGGACACTGAATAGTTATATTGTGGTTGCCTGATTGGCTGACACTTCGTCAGCACAGCCTGTTTCTGGCTTTGTTTTGTTTCACTCATGGGAATTCCCGCCTTATGGAAGACAATCCCATGTCTACCAAGAGGTCAAGATTCCCATCAGCATCCAAATCAAATGGCATTTATTTATTTGTTTGTTTGTTTGTTTGTCAAAACATGTACAAGATAGCAGGTATGGTATAAACATAAACAAAAGTAAAGTAAGTACAGGTAAATTTGGACAATAGGACAGTAAGACAGGGAGGGTAGGCACAATGGTGCGCTTATGCACGCCCCTTACAGACCTCTTAGGAATGGGGAGAGGTCGACTGTAGACAGTCTAAGGTTAAAGTTTTTGGGGTTTGGGGAAGAAACCACAGAGTCAGGTAGTGCATTCCAGGCATTGATCACTCTGTTGCTGAAGTCGTATTTTCTGCAGTCGAGTTTCTAGCGGTTTACATTGAGTTTTAATCTATTGTGTGCTCGTGTGTTGTTGCGGTTGAAGCTGAAGTATTCATTGACAGGTAGGACATTGTGGCAGATGATTTTATGAACTACATTAGTTTTGCAGGAGCTGGATGGGAGGAGGAAGAAAGGAAAGCTGGACAATGAAGGGAGATGGAGAGAAGCTACCCAGCAAAGTGGAAAGGGTTGGATTCTAGCCAAGAGGTTTATCACTTTGCCAATGATTTCACCTTTCCCTTATTTGGAAAGAATGCAAAGATTTTGGAGCTCTTATGGTAGAAGCCTTTTAATGGGAATTGGTAAGTTGAAAGATGGCAGTGTAGACGGAAGATGACCAGCAGAGAATGTGCTCACCACATGGGCAGAGACAATTCCCACTCCTGCTGTGCAAGTGAGGAATTTAAATGGGGGGGGGGGGAAGGCTCCATACAGAAGAACTAAATGCTCCCCATTACTTTCTAGGCAGGCAGCAATGCTACTTGAATCATCCTTGAGGACAACCATTTTTAAAGCCGCATGCTTTTCTCCCCTCTCTCTCTCAACATTTTTTTGTATGAAGATGAGCCTTTCCATTCTGAAATATCACAACTGATATGGTTCAGCAGATAAGCACTTAAGCTTGATGGTTTTGATTCAGGTTTTGGACTGATAGTTCTCTTCTCAGGGCTATGTAGTTCAGGAAGATAGAATACATTTATAAATCATATGTTCTAGAATCAGAATGTAATCCTTTGTGTGGCATAAGTGCTATTGCTATTGCTTTATTCAACTGAATGGAGCTTGTTTTGGAGGGAACGCACGCAAAGCATCTGGTTGTAGCCTATAAATCCCTCATTCATTCGTTCTAAATCCGAATAAAATTGTGATTGGTTTACATCAAAATGCCTTGCATTTTTTATCATTTTCACTACAAACCCACTTTTGTCCCTCATATCTTCCTTTATCTGCATAGCCCAGGGCCACACGGCCTTTCTGCCTCATTTTACTCTATGTAAAATGGGGATAACAGTCACCTACCTTAGAGAGCAATTCCAGACCTAGAATGCCAGTTGTGAGCTGTCTGTTCATGTCGTGAATAGCTAAGTATGTACTGCATTTATTCATGGCTGAAGGGGAGGGATTTTAAAGTGGGCTTCTCTAGCCTTACTCTGCCGTGACTGAAAATAGATGGAAATGGCTATATTTTTTAATCCTGGGTTGTTTCTACGGACGCGATTAACAAATTCATATTGGTGCCCATTGCTATTATTTTTCCTGTTCCATTGTCTTTACTAAACAGGATGCATTATACATGGGGCTTGTGAAACTTTTCAAAGGAATATTTATCTAGAAAAATAAATTGTTGCTTGAAAACACACAGCAGAGTAGCTACTTGAGCAGTCTTCAAGCTAATTCTTTCTCCTTCCTGTCTGATTTGTGTTTGTCTTTGTGTATCTCTCTCCCTCTCTGGATGGAACTGGAGCAGATTCAGCAACGGAAGCCCCAGCTTCTTGAAAACAGTGATGGGTCAAAGGATTCAGATAGCTCTGCAGGCCGGCGAGGCAGCTTAAACAGGAAGCACGAAAGGTGGAAGAATCGTCTGGATAATCCTGGCGTGCTTGTTGCCAAAGTGGTGAGGGCCGCCACGGTGAAGCATGAACCGAGCCTCAAGCTGCCAGTCTACTTGGATACTTCCAGTCGAAGGAACCGGACGCAGCTTAGAAGGGATGCCCAACTGGCCATGTTCCAGCACGGAGACACCGGCAGTGTGGAAGGGGCCCCGCAGCCTACCGAGAACAACTTCACTCCCAAGTGTGAAATCACGGGCAAAGATGCACTGTCTGCGTTAGCCAGAGCTAGCAGTAAGCAGTGTCAGCAGGAGATTGCCAATGTGGTGTGCCTGCACCAAGCTGGAAACCTGATGCCACGGTCAGTACCCCGGCAGTGCCAGCTCTCAGGTGAGAATGGAAGAACCTTGGGGAATTGTGCCCCATGAACTGAGTGATACTGTTGAGAGAGAGAGAGTGCGACCCTTGAGTCAGGGATGAGCATCCTTTGCATGTGCACAATTTAGGAGTGCAGCTGCCTCTTGGCTTAGGCCCATTTACCGACATCTGAAGTCATTCCTCTTGGGATGCCAACCCACAGTCCTGTCCCAGCCTTGCTGATTGGGAACCTTCACCTCCTCCTGCCCAGGCCTTCCCTTGGAGTGCAGACCTCTTGCGTTCAGAACATCTGCTGTGCCATAGAGCTGTGGCCACCAACATAATAACCTGTGACAGGCACCTTGATTAAAGGAGACACAGACAGTCCAATTAAGACTGTTCTGTTGACTAAATGAACCTTACTTGTAATGAGGTTGGTTGCTCCACTGATATTACTTCAGCATCTGAGAAGTTGCCAGCTAGCCAAGTGGAGAGAAAAGGAATAAGGGGTAGTCTGGATGTCGCAAGATTTTTAATCAGGAAAGCTTATCTTTCTGAGGAAAGTACAGGTAGTCCTCGACTTATAGCCATTCATTTAGTGACAGTTCAAAGTTAAAATAGCACTGAAAAAAAGTGACGTATGACTGTTTTTCACACTTAGAACCATTGCAACATCCCCATGGTCCCATGATCAAAATTCGGACACTTGGTAACTGGTTCGTATTTATGATGGTTGCAATGTCCCATGGTCGTGTGATCACCTTTTGCAACCTTCTGACAAGCAAAGTCAATGGGGAAATCCAGATTCACTCAACAACTGTGTTAGTAACAACTGTAGTGACTCACTTAACAACTGTGATAAAAAAGGTCATAAAATGGGGGAAAACTCACTTAACAACTACCTTGCTTAACAACAGAAATGTTGGGCTCAATTGTTGTGGTCATACGCCGAGGACTACCTGTAGTGGTATGTGAGAAAAGGCAGTGATGCGATGGCTTATGACAGGATTACATTCTTTCACATAAACACACACATACACACACACACACTCTTGCTGCTGCTGTTTCCGTCACCTCATCTATCATGCTGCTGAAAAAAGGGACAGACAGATCCTAAGGAATTGCTTGCAGAGGAATTTGAAATTAGGTTGAAGATTTTCCATCTCCACTAGGAACAGTTCAGATGTCAGTAATCCCCAAGGTGTGTGACCAAGACAAATCAAAATGGCTTTGTGCAACATGATTTCCTTTCCCTTTTTCCTGCTTTTTTCCAGTGAGTAGAAATTGCTGTGAGACATCCTTTCTCAGACCTCTTGCCGAACTTGAGGGTGAACATTCCTGTTCCTTAAGCCCCGATATCTGCAATGAGATGAGGGCCCAACTCCCCAAATTTGATCATTAAAAATTGAAGGCAGAACTCTCTAAACTTTATATTTGGCAAAAAAAAAAAAAAAAAAAATTATAGCAAAGTGACAGTCTCTGAGCCCAAAAATTTGACTCTTGGACATCTCTGGACAATCATTCTTTCCTCATCCTGGGTTCTGAATTTCATGAGGCCCATACATTTTTGAACCCATGTTTGCAAATGTGTGTGGACTACGGTAGCAGCAGAGTTGAATCTGAAGGGTGAGAGATGGGAGTTCTTAAACCCAAAATCCCTGCCTGCTCTGCCATGCCTTAGAACAGAATAGGAATACACTACACTACACCACACCACACCACACCACACTACACTACACTACACTATACAATTCTTTATTGAGCAAGTGTGATAGGACACACAAGTAATTTGTCTCTGGTGCATAAGCTCACAGTGTACTTATGAACAGCAAGTAATAGGTCATGGGTCATAATCATAGTTACTATCAATCATAAGTTACAAACAACAATTGATAAATCATAAGAAAGCCATAGGAGAAGTTAGTAGGAAAGATGAGCAGGTGAGAAATGAGCAGCTTACCTTCAGGCTATGTTCTCTTTCTGTTGACAGGCCTCTCCGGCCTACCCAAGGCTGTTCCAGATCGCACAAGGCCTTAAGTTGTTGAAGTGGCTTCGGAGAATGCTGTGCAACCTCTGCAGCCTCTGAAAACTACACCAAAACATACCCCACTCTCACATGATTTTTGGAGGCTCCAGAGTTATGCAAGAACACAGTACCTTTCACACATCTTCTGAAGGGTCCAAAGATTGCACGAGAGCACACCACATTCTGGCCCAGCTTCTGAAAATTGCACAAGAACAGGGCATGCTTTCAAGAGCAGCTACTGTCAGGTGTTGGTGGAGGCCAAAACATCCTGGCGTGTCACTTTTGACACACGATTTATAAGTTCACCATCACTGGCCTAGGTGCGTGACTGGCAAACAGAAATGTAAAAATTGGGGAGACAAGGAATGGAATAGGTTAAATGCGTTCTGTGGCTACCTTCTGGTAAATGTCTGACTCAGGAAATCACTCTTCTCCTATGACAGGTGGATCAAAAATACAAAGTGTAATTAAAAAAAACTTTATGAAGAACAAAGGAAATGTAAGCCTCTCTTTTTAACTTTATGCAGTTAAACATTCTGTGGCCAAAGAGATAAAAATAGCTGCTAAAAATAAAGATGGGAATCGCCCATAAAAAGCTGTCACAGCAGATATAGAATTGGGAGAGAT
Source organism: Diadophis punctatus similis (assembly GCA_023053685.1). Classification (NCBI taxonomy): domain Eukaryota; kingdom Metazoa; phylum Chordata; class Lepidosauria; order Squamata; family Dipsadidae; genus Diadophis; species Diadophis punctatus. The sequence continues at coordinate 140,236,963 of JALIGW010000002.1, read as the reverse complement.
CCAAGGTGTGAAGGGCTCTGCTGCTCAAAGAGCCCAGAGTATAATAACTGCTGTGCACAGATAGAGTAATCCTCAGAGACAGGACAGTAGTTATCATAGGCAAAGACTGTAACAAGCATACACTTTACAGTAAATCAAAGATCCAATCACAGATTCTTGGCAAAAACATTTACCTATACTACCTTAGAGACAAATTGAGTTCCTGAACTGAAGGATTATTCTTTGCTTCCCTAGAGTTCCCCAGTTGGAACATTTAATCAGGGTCTCTGGAGCATTCTTTCCATTTGGCTCCTTTCTTCTGGCCTTGCTATGCTCCTCCTTTCGCCTTTTGTTTTCCCATATCTATTTTTTTTAAAGGTCCTTGTTAACCCAAATAGGGAGGCAATAGAAGGAATGTTTTCTGGACTTTGTGAGCAAGAGCGTGTCACCCTCAGGAAGATGCTGCTTGGCCACCTGTGGTGATGGGGATTTCCTCCTACCAGCTAGATAGAGAGGAGTAATGGTGCATTGAGAATATAGCCTTTGCTCACCTCTCTTGGGGTTTCTAGCACAGCACAAGCTTTCCAGCAGCTGCAAGTTGGATCAAAATAGGAAGTTGCCATTTGTGTTGTGTTGTTCCTTACTGTGTGTGTGGATCAGGAGAAGTTTGGCTTGAAATCTAAAGGTCACTTAGCCTAAGGAGCTTGTTCAGTGGCTCCCCTCTTTTTTTTCCCATTCAGACCATACTGATCCTAGAGTTGATCCTTCTTTTAAAATCTCTGCAGGGAAGGTTAGTCCTGTGATCCAATGGGATGAGAGCAAAATGGTTCAGGCCTCTGTGGACAAGCCAGTTCGAATTGCATACATGCTTGTGGTTCACGGGAGAGCCATCCGCCAGCTGAAGCGCCTCATTAAGGCTGTGTATCACCAGCAGCATTTCTTTTACATACATGTGGACAAGGTAAGGCATGTGGCATTTCAAGAGGGGAGTGATGGCATGAAATGAGCCATGGTCCACAGATCTCTTGACCATGCTACCCAAAGCATCTTGTCTCTCAGCTTCTATCCTCTGCTGTACTGGCTACGGAGATCTCATTTCCTGGGTACATGCGCTTTAGTCAGTGAAAAGGAAGAGGCGATATTTGCTTACCCGCACCCTTCCTACCTGAACAGTCATGATTTTATTATGAATAAATGAATGGTTGGATAAAGCAGACCTCGTGGTTCTACTCTCTTCTGGAAAGACGGACACAAAGTCCTAAGCTATCTGCCACAAGCAGGGTGGGTTGGCACTGAGAATGAGAATGAGTGAGCCAAGGTAGCGCAGCTGTTAGAGGCAGTACTGCAGGCCACTTTAGCTGACTATGATCCGCAGGTCAGTGGTTCAAATCTCACCGGCTCAAGGTTGACTCAGCCTTCCGAGGTAGGTAAAATGAGGACCCAGATTGTTGGGGGCAATATAAATATACATTGCTTACTGGTGTAAACCGCTTAGAGAGTGTTTGCACTGTGAGGCAGTATATAAATCTCACAAATTAAAAAATAAATAAATAAATATCTAGGGGGAAGCTGATGTCCACTTTTGTCCCTTAATGTCTTCTTGCAACTAGCCAAAACCAGACTGAAAATTTTGATACTATCTATTTCACTGGATGCCCTATTGCACCGACAAGAACCTCTGAGATCCTTGCAGACCCCTTTTAAAAAAGAAAACCAAATGGTTTTCCAAAAGGAAAACTTGGTTCCAAAAGGAAAACTTTCTTTTATAATGTATCCTGAAGAGGGGACTTGAATCATTCATTTTTATTTTTCTTTATATCAATATTTGATTAAAGCCAGGAGCTACAGTCTTCATTTTGGGTCCCTGAGAGAATTAGTACAATTCCTCAATGATAGGTACCGGTAGCCCTTCTGTACACAGATGAAACCAACTTTCATTATCAGTGTTGTATTTTGCCTTCATCCACACTTCGTTCCCTATGTTGTCTTAAAAGCCCCAGAACTCTGTTGCAAAAGTCAATGGAAAAATGCTCACTCAGTGAACAAAATTATTTATCTCTGGGGTGCTGGGCATGTTTATTTCAAGGCATCCCAAAGGATGTATTTTTAACCCTAAACCTGTTTTCATGTATATATATTTGCATTAATTCCCTAGAGTTTTTCATCAGTCTTGCTCAGAATACATAAAATTGGACCTTTTTAATATTATGAACTAGAGTCAAGAGGAAATGTTTTTCACCTCTGTAATTTTCTGAAAATGCCAGAGAATTTAGGGAAGTGGAAGAATTTGTGGTCCTTACGGAAATCCACAAACACTAACTGGCTAGTAAGCTCAGTCAACATTGCTAGGCCTCTGAGGGGGAGAATAGAATTGAGGGCTCCTCATACGAGCAACACACAGAGAAGTGCATCTGTTTGGTCTGCAGGACATCATGGAGCTCCTTCATAGGAGGAAAAAGATCCCTAGACAGAGAAAACTAAAAGGTGGATATAGGAACTGGGTATGTCTAGTTTAATGAAAAGAAGGACTAGGGGTGACATGATAGCAGTGTTCCAATATCTCAGGGGTTGCCACAAAGAAGAGGGAGTCAAACTATTCTCCAAAGCACCTGAAGGTAGAACAAGAAGCAATGGGTGGAAACTAAACAAGGAGAGAAGTAACTTAGAACTAAGGAGAAATTTCCTGACAGTTAGAACAATTAATCAGTGGAACAGCCTGCCTCCAGAAGTTGTGAATGCTCCAACACTGGAAGTTTTTAAGAAGATGTTGGATAGCCATTTGTCTGAAGTGGTGTAGGGTTTCCTGCCTAAGCAGGGGGTTGGACTAGAAGACCTCCAAGGTCCCTTCCAACTCTGTTATTCTATTCTAAATAGGTGCTCTACCTGTCATCTAGGTCAATGTTTCTCAACCTCAGCAATCATCATGCTGGCTGGGGAATTCTGGGAGTTGAAGTCCACACATCTTTAAAATTGCTGAGGTTGTAGACAGTTGTATGCATGGGTTTCTCTTTTCTAAAGGAAAATCATGGACGCCTCGGCCTGCTCTCTTACTACTACTCTCTGTAATAGTACAACAGTTCAAATGCTGGTTAACCACTTTGGCAAAAATTTCCAAGACATCTTGTGGTGCATATTGATATAAAACACCAGTTTAAATATACAAGTTTAGAGCAAGGCATGTTTAAAATAACAAGGCCCAGAGTTTTGGATAAATACAGTTTCCTGATTTGCTTCCTGGTAATCACTGTTTGGTTTGGACACAGGGAAAACCTTTGGGGGAAAGCAAGACAAATCCTAAGATTTAACACATATTCAGTGGGAGTCTTGCGTTTCAGATGGTTTAGAGTACCAGTATTTACCATGCTGTTTAAGTTAATTAGGTTAATTAACTTAATTAATTAGGTTAATTACAGTGGAAGGACTGCAGAACTTGAAAGGGTAAAGCAGAGATGAGGGCAGTGCAGGAAATCGCTATTTGCATAGTTAGCAGAACGACACCTTTGAAGCAAAGGGTAAATATAAAGTCTTGTGTCAATTACCGTATTTTTCGGAGTATAAGACGCACCGGAATATAGACACACCTTAATTTTGGGGGAGGAAAATAGGGGGGGGGATCTACCTACCAGATATTCATCTGGCTAGTGTCCTTAGTCTGGTCAGCTTCAGCACATTATTTTATCCCCTGGTTAGGGCTGGAAAAAAACTTCTTCGGAGGGAGTAGGAATTCCTGCAAGCTGGGAAGATCGTTAGTACCTCGTTAGGGCTGGGGGAAAAAGCTTCGAAAAAGCTACATTCGGAGTATAAGACGCACCCAAATTTTCAGCCTTTTTAAGGGGGGGAAGGTACGTCTTATACTCCGAAAAATACGGTATCAGAAATTCTGTCTTTTTTTAGTAGATGTGGGATTTTGTTTTGGAGTTCTTTTTTTAATAAAATATAGATATTGTCAATGTATTGCTAACTTTATTTTTAATGTGAAAGCCAAACATCTGAGGGTCAACCTATTCTCCAAAGCACTGTAGGCAGAATAAGAAGCAGTGGATGGAAACTAATAAAGGCAAGAACCAACCTAGAACTAAGGAGAAATTTCCTGAGTTAGAACAATTAATCAGTGGAACGACTTGCCTCCGGAAGTTGTGGGTGCTCCATCACCGGAGGCTTTCAAGAAGAGAGTGGACAGCCATTTGTCTGAAATGGTATAGGGCCATGATGGTGAACCTGTGGCACGCGGAACCATATCTGAGGGCACGCAAGGCATTGCCCTATGTCAGCTCCAACGTGCATGTGTGCGCTGGCCAGCTGATTTTCGGCCTTGGGGAAGGCTGTTTTCGCCCTCCCCAGGCTTCAGGAGGCTTCCCTGAAGCGTCCAGAGTGCGAAAAATGGCCCAACAGGCAAACCGGAAGTCTGTTTTTACGAACTTCCGGTTTGCCCATTGGGCCATTTTTTGCACTCCGAAGGCTTCAGGGAAGCCTGAGGGCCCAACGGGGTGGGGCACATGCGCAGGGATGGGTGCATGCGCATTGTGTTATGCATGAAGGGGTTGTGTGCCGGCACGCAGGCGCGCTAGCGTGTGCGCGCACTCCCATTTTTGGCATGCAAGAAGAAAAAGGTTCGCCATCACTGGTATAGGGTTTTCTGCTTGAACAGAGAGTTGGACTAGAAGACCTCTAAGGTCCCTTCCAACTCTGTTATTCTTTATCTTGGAAATGAAACCTACATGTGAAATTTCTGCCAAAGCCAGCATTTCTATATTTATTTCTACCCACCCATCCATTTATGGCTTCAATCATTCAGGTAACTCTAAACAACTTACATAAACAGGATTAAAACAACTATCGGAATAAGAAAAAGATAAGAAGCAAAAACTCCAGACTTTATATATATTATACATCTGGGGAATAATAAGTGCAATGGTTAAAACAATAAAATAAACTACAATACCAGGGAGGTAAGTCTCTGTGCTACACCCCAGGACTTGCTGGAGCTTCCTTACACATTTGTACTACCACTACTGTCACCCAACTCTTCCTGGGAAAGAAGGAGCCAAAGAGAGAGAGGTGATCCTCATGGTATCCTAAGCTCTGGCATTCAATTTCCTCTCCCTGTTGGCATCTCCCCTGCAGCGTTCTGCATATCTGCACCGTGAAGTGATGGATCTGGCCCAGCATTATCCTAACATCTTGGTTACCCCTTGGCGCATGGTCACAATCTGGGGTGGGGCCAGCTTGCTGAAGATGTACCTGCGGAGCATGAAGGACCTGCTGGAGGTGACAGATTGGGCCTGGGACTATTTCATCAACTTGAGTGCCACCGACTACCCCACCAGGTCAGTCTTTAGGAAAAGGAAACGGCCCAGCAGGCAGCAGAGGGTTCTACTGCTGACCTGTGAACATTGAGATCATATGAGACAAGCTGGGATGGTTTGAATGGAAAGGATCAGAGGGTTCTCTTTCTTCCCTCCCACCCTAGTTTAATCCAGAAATGCAGGTAGGAAAATAAGAGGGAACTTCAGAGTACAGTAGAACCTCTGGTCACAACCATAATTCGTTCCATAATTTTGATTGCAACCCTATTGGGTTGTGACCTGAACCTAACCAAAATTAATGCAGCGGCCACATGTGGGTCGCTGTTGCTTGTAAACAACTTTGGTGCTTATAAAAAAACCCGATTTGGTCAATGCGCTCTACATGGGGCTACCCTTGAAGAGTATCCAGAGACTGCAATTGGTGCAAAATGCAGCTGCGTGAGCTGTGGTGGGTGTGCCTAGGTACACCCACGTAACACCTATCCTCCGCCAGCTGCATTGGCTGCCCATTAGTCTCCGGATCCAATTTAAGGTGTTGGTCGTTACCTTTAAAGCCCTATATGGCTCAGGGCCAGGCTACCTTCGGGACCGCATCCTGCCGCATACCTCCCTACGACCGGTTAGGTCCCACAGAGTTGGTCTCCTCCAGGTCCCATCGACCAAGCAATGCCGGTTGGCAGGACCACGGGGGAGAGCCTTCTCTGTGGGAGCTCCCTCCCTGTGGAACCAACTCCCTCCGGAGATCAGGGCCATCCCCACCCTGCTGGCCTTCCATAAAGCAATAAAAACTTGGCTCTTCCGGCAGGCGGGGTGAAAGTGAGACCGAGCAGATTATATTTGGGTCTCCCCCCTTGTTATGAATGTTGGAGATTTTTTAATTTTTATATCTTTTTAACTGTTATATGTTTTTATTTGTAATGGATTTGACATGCTGTGAGCCGCCCAGCGTCCCCCGGGAGTTGGGCAGCATACAAATCTATTAAATTAAATTAAATTAAATTAAATTAAATAAATGGTCAGAAGCATTTGTGACCAGAGGTTCTACTCTACCAAGAGGCCATAGCACAGGGGTGGCCAAACTATGATTCTTTGAGGACCTGTGGACTTCAACTCCCAGAATTCCTGAGCTAGCCATGCATGCAGAGTTGAAGTCCACAGGTCCTCAAAGAACTATAGTTTGGCCACCCCTGATCCAAAGCATATCAGAAGTTTTGGTGTTGAGTGGCTTGAATTAGAACTGAAGAACCTTCTTGGATGAGAAGTGAAACATTTTCAAAGAAAAAAGAAATCAAGAAAGTCCAGTTGCCTTTTGGAAAAGGACCTTTGGGACAACCATGATTTGGAAATTGAGAATCTCCATAGACACGAGTGGTTTGGTCCTGGTTTTTTGCCAAAGCCACTCAATAACTAGATAACTGTTGTTTGGAAGATACAGGAGACAAGGAAAATGACTACTAAAAGGAAGGTTGGGGAACACATTGGATGTGGTTAATTGGAAATCTGCATAGATGAGAACATATTAATTTTGCTCAGTTTGCATCTGTTCTCTGCCTGATTTTCCTGGTTTCTTTCTTCTCGTCTCCCATCCCTCTTTTCCTTTTGCTTTCTTGTCCTAAAGCTCAGCCTTAATTTGATTCTTCTCAGAGTAGGACAGTCCTGCAGAAACATTTATAGAAGCTCTGCCATCATACTAGGAAGGGTTCACACCTTTGGTGGACACCCAAATTGGAAAGACTGCCTTAAAGTTTAGGCTTGTTTACTATGCATTTGATAGGTGCAAATTCTCCTTTTCCAAAGAACTGTTCTGTAGCCTCTAAAAAATTTCCCCTTTAAATAAATTTGTTCTAGCATTTGTCTATCCAAGAACCAGTTCATGTCCCTGATAAAGTGTTTGGTGCTGCATTTCCTCTTCTATTGTTTAAAAGATTAGTAGTGATTTCCTTAATTGAATGATTTCTTATCTATGTGCAAGTGTATAAACAATGTCCGGTGAGAACCCTGACAAAATATAATTTCCAGTAACATGGATACAGCTTTATATCTGGTCTTCTTCAGAGCTTCAAAAATGTGTATAGATTGGAATTCCGTTTTACCTCTCTCCTGATCATGACTCAAGTTTGAAGGTGTGTTGGACTAACTATCACATGACCCATCTGGCCAAAGTATTGGTGAAGGATGGTGGGTTTTGTAATCCAAAACATTTGGAGGTACTTCAGGTTGCCTTTCCCAGAAAGCTTACTAGTCTCCTGTCAGTTTTCTGCTTTTTCTAATTCTTCCTTTTGATTTGCTGCCCCCTGCAGGACTAATGAGGAGCTGGTGACATTCCTATCAAAATATCGGGACAAGAATTTTTTGAAGTCTCATGGACGAGATAATGCTAGGTAATTTGGAGAGCTTTGGCATTGGGGAATAGATTAAAAATGACAAAAAAGCCCACAATCTCAGATAAATTGCTGTTGGACAGAGGACGTTCTTGGCTGTGGTGCCCCAGTTGTAAATACCCTGCCTAGATCACCTGGCAACTTCTGTTTTATCTCTTCAGACCCAGATAGACTTTCTAATATTCATTATACTACCTTTTAATTGTCTATTGTTCTTTGACTATTTATGAACATTTGAAATGCATAGAAACCTTTTCCACTGCTGTTAACCTTGTTTTCATTTTATCCTGTGCAGCTATTTTTTATCTTCTATTTAGATTTTATGACTATAATTTTAAAATGTTATTTTTTTATACATATTTTTGTCAGCTAGAGATTTTTTTGCTATTAAGTGCTATCTATAAAAAGAGAGAAGAAATGAATAGCTAAACAAATGAATGGTTAATAAGATGCCATTGGGTGCAGTCATATCACATTCCTGTCGTAGGGCATGTTCGTGGAACTTGAATAGATTCTGTTGTTTTATTCATCTGAAACTGAATATAATTGAAACCTATATCTGAATTCCATTTACAAATAATAGCGTTTTTCTTTGTTGTCTTTTTGTTTTTTTTATTGAACCGTGTCTTCAAAAAGAGCTCCAAACTTCATCATTGTAAAAAAGAAAAACATTCAAAAATGTGGAAAGCTTTGGAGCTATTTTTTATTAAAGGCTCTGATTTATAGGAGTCTGTTGTTGTTGGGTCCAAAAATCAAATGTTCACCTTGTAATTTCTACTCCCAGTAATTATTTAAAAAAAAAGATTTTTCAGCATCTTCCACAACTGGCTTCATTTGTTCTTTAAATGCTGTCAAAACAAACTCTTATAACTTGTAGCGTTGGCAGCTTTTGAAGCCTCTGAAGGTTAATCAGACCAAGCTGAATTCTTGCAAACAATCCAGTTTCCAAAATTTAAGCTGAAAGATCTAAAGGCTATGAACTGATATGATTATGCCAGTTGCCTGGAACTCTCGGGCTATAGAATCCAAAGTTTTCAAAGTGCAGTGTTCTAGAACTCCCCTTGTTCGAAACGTAATCCCTAAAATTCGACATTGCTTCCTAGTGAATTTGAGGCATTCATCTCTGTATAGGTTCATCAAGAAGCAGGGCCTAGATAGACTTTTCCATGAATGTGACACACATATGTGGCGACTGGGTGAACGGCAGATCCCAGAGGGCATTGTGGTGGATGGTGGCTCAGACTGGTTTGCCCTAACACGCAGTTTTGTGGAATATGTGGTGTACACCAGCGATCAATTGGTCTCCCAGCTGCAACAGTTCTACACATACACACTTCTCCCAGCAGAGGTAAGTCCATTACTTGTAGAGGCTTCAGTATGACTGTGGTGATATGGGTAGTATTTTTGTATAAGGTGGAAACTTTGTTCCTGATACAACCAATAACAGGCTGAGTACTAGGCTGCCCTGTAAATGTTATTATCCCAACTTACGTAAGTAAGGAAATAATTCAAGTTTCTAATAGCATTCCTCCCCTGCTTCTCAAGTCACCATTTCCTAAGTCTTACTATGCTTAACTGAGATAAATGCATATATTCCTGCTTGCCTCTATTTGTTTTCTTAGTGATTCTTTGTTGTACCTCTCTTTGGGCTGGGACCAAGCATCTCATGTTTTGCAAACTCTGATGCTACTTAAGTAATAATCCTTTCTAAGAACAAATTTATTGCTTAGCTAGAAGAAAGGGAACAGCCTGGTATGAAAAGCAGAACCAAATATTGCACGCTCCGAGTAATTTTGGGCTCTGACAGATGTAATTTAGCATTGATGAAAGATTAAACAGATATACTTCTGATCCAGATGTGCTAAGATATAACAAATACTGCTGAACAAGGATCTTTCTAACTACAGTAGTTTGATATTTCTTTGCACCTGCTTTGCACAGGTGCCAGTACTGAATGCTGTGAGGAAAAATATGTCCATGTTGTGACTGCTCTCATTTCGATACCGTGATGGAGTTAATAATAATAAAAATTCCTAAGAGGTGTTTGGAGGACGGAAAGCAGATTTGTTTGGGGGGGGGGTGTTTTTGTTTTTTTAAGATGTTGATTTTCATACATACAGTTGAGAAAATAAATTGGGTTTTTATATGCTCGCACATACTTCTCACTTAACTTTTCTAATGAGTGAAGAAATTATCCATGGATTCCTACACCAGACTTTATAACTGCAGAAGGTGAGGCATGAGATCCAGGTAGATCCTTCTTTGAGGAGATTATATCATTGTCCTGTTATTTTGGCCACTCTCTTGACAGCTTTCAATCTCTTGCAAAGTGAATACAGTAAAAAGTCAAGGCAAACATCTGCTAACTTGACTGAGAGATTAGGCTAGGCGGCAGCTGGCTGGCTCGCTGGCTGAGTGGCTGGTTCATTTGTTTCAACAAAATAATAATAATAATAATTCGATTCCCTCCATTTGAGGTTCCTTCTGCAGCATGTGGCTTTTCTTCCTGAGTGAGGAAGCGGTTTTCAGAATGCGAAGTCCTCTTGGACATGCCCTTTAAATAACGTTCCAAGTTTAGAATGACTGTCTTGTAGGCATGTGGGCCGTGGTAATTTCTGCCTGGGTGGAGTCATATTTCTCACGATGCTTCTCCTCTCCTCCTACAGTCCTTTTTCCACACTGTCTTGGAGAACAGCCATGCCTGTGACTCCTTGGTAGACAACAACCTCCGGGTGACAAACTGGAACCGCAAACTGGGCTGCAAGTGCCAATATAAGCACATAGTTGATTGGTGCGGATGTTCCCCAAATGACTTCAAACCACAGGACTTCTTGAGACTGCAGGTACCCCAGACATTTTCCATTTTTGGTATAATGTAACTTTATTTCTGCTCTCAGGAAGTTATTTGTCCTTCTTTGTTTCATTTGCACAAACCATAGTAACTCAGTGCTGGCAAAATAGCATAACAATAACAAGAATATGCTCTTAAGTCAAACTCAACTCCTGTAGACTTTTATCAATTCATCCACACAGATTTCATGGCAGCAGTATCGAAATTGTTTGCCGTTGCTTCCTTCAGGATGTGTTTCTCTGACTTTCCAATTTAGCTCACACCCCGGAATACCTCGATATTCTCCCATCATCAAAATACCAGCCAGCTTCAATTCTACTTCATTTTGAACCTCAGGCAAGGTCAGCCAGGTTGAGTAACCCACCTCCTCTTTCCTGAGCAGCGGTAGCACCTCAGGTCTGCCCCAACTGTAACCTGGAATAAGATGTTGCCGTTTAGCCTTTTATTTCATTTTTACATAGCTAGCATTCGGCAGTGAACTCTTTTGAACTGGGATGAAATCAAGAGATTGTTTTCCAAGAACTTAAAGAAAAAGGAATAGACCTTGATTGGTGGCACTATTTACAGGTCAAATCAAAATACAATAAAGACAAAATAAAATACGGATTTAAAAAAAAATGTGACTTAGATAGAATATTAATGGGCAATGACAATAAAATGATTTCCAAACTATATAATTTCCTACTCCAATATAATCTATTCGAAGAGGTGGTAAAAGGCTCAATGATTGCGTGGGCACAAAACTTTGGTTATCCAATTAATTTAAACGAATGGGAAAAAATTTGGTCTATAAATTATAAACTAACACTGGTGATACCATACAAAGAAAACATATACAAAATGTTTTACCGGTGGCACCTTCCTCCAGCACGATTGGCAAAAATGTTCCCGAAACTTTCCCCAAAGTGCTGGAAGTGTAAAGAAGGTATAGGAACATACTACCATCTATGGTGGACCTGCCCCAAAGCGAAAAACTTTTGGATTAAGATCAAAAACTGCCTTGAACAAATAACCTCAAAAACGATCCCCCTAAAGCCGGAGCTTTTCCTATTAGGTATCTTCAGAGAAAAAATGACGAACGAAGACAGATATATAATTCTACACATTACAACAGCTGCAAGAATTATATATGCACAAATTTGGAAAACCGAAAAAATCCCAACTACGTTAAATCTCATTAATAAAGTATTTGAATGCGCAGAACTTAGTAGGATGTCACTGGAAATGCAAGACAAAGATGACTCTGAATTCTATAAAACTTGGGACAGGTGGTATAACTGGCTTAACCAAAATAAATATCAAAAATTGCTATAATTATGTGTCATGATCTTAGACACATTATGTGTCATGATCTTAGACAGTATAAATAATAACAAATGTCTACTTTTTCGCAAAGACCGGAACAAAATATCGGAATGTATACAATTTTACAAGGTTATAAAATATTAATCAAGCTGAACAAAAGAACCATTGTTGAAAAAGGGAAAATTGTTTTATTGTAATGATAATAGACGGAACATAATATAACAAGAGAAAAGAATAAGGAAAATATTGGAAGATATAAGAAAGATAATGATGTAAATAATAACTATAAAGAATAAACATGTTTTTGTATCACTAGGCTGTAAAAGGATAGTGTCGACGAGATGGTTGACATGTATGTTCAATGTTCAATGTTTTCTATACTCAAAGATATCTCTTACTCTATTTATATATACATATGTTTATACATGTTTTTATGTTTGTTTGTATGTTTGTTTGTCTTTTTTACATAATTAATAAAGATTATTTTATTTAAAAAAAGAGATTGTTTTCATTCCTTAAGTCCTCTGCTTGTGGTCTTTCTCCCTCTCTCTTCCTTAAAAGCAAATAAAATGCAATAAGTATTAGACAGTATTTTTAACCCTAAACAAAAACCAAGAATGCAAGGGCATTACCTCAAACTGGCAGGAGGGAAATTCAAAAGTATTTTTAGAACATGTTACTTCACAGAAAGAGCAGTGGAAGCTTGGAACCAAGTGGGCCAATCATCAATAACTGAGTTTAAACATGCATGAGCTATACATATGTCCATCATCTGACAACAACAACAACAACAACAACAACAACAACAACAACAACAACAACAACAATAATAATAATAATAATAATAATAATAATAATAATAATTCTCAAAAGCAAGCTCAATGGAGGCAACACCATCAAGGCCATAAACACCTGGGCTATACCTGTTATAAGATATACTGCTGCCATAATAAACTGGACACAGGCTGAACTGGATAATTTGGACAGAAAAACAAGAAAACTCATGACCATTCACTATTCACTTCATCCTCGTAGTGATGTCGACAGACTAAATCTGCCCAGAAAAACTGGTGGCAGAGGACTTTTACAAGTAAAACAAACAGTAGAAGAAGAAAAACATGCATTGGCAGAATACGTCAAAGAAAGTGAAGAACCTGCGTTGATTGAAGTAAACAACCGGAAGCTTCTGAAAGCGCAGCAGACAAAGAATCAGTATAGGAAAACTGCAATGCAAACTAGAGCCGACAGTTGGCGCAATAAAGCCTTGCATGGGCAATTCCTCAACAAGATTGAAGGAAAAGTTGATAAGGAGAAGACCTGGTTATGGCTTACTAATGGAACACTGAAGAAGGAGACAGAAGGCTTGATTCTTGCAGCCCAGGAGCAAGCAATTAGAACAAATGCAATCAAAGCCAAGATCGAAAAACCAGTTAATGACCCAAAATGCAGACTTTGCAAGGAAGCTGATGAAACAATTAATCATATCCTTAGCGGCTGCAAGAAAATCGCACAGACGGACTACAAACAGGCACAACTATGTGGCCCAGATGCTTCATTGGAACCTGTGCCACAACTACCACCTACCAGTGGTAAAGAACTGGTGGGATCATAAACCTGAGAAAATGGTTTATTTTATTTATTTATTTATTTATTTATTTATTTATTTATTTATTTATTATTTATTTATTTATTTATTTATTTATTTATTTATTTATTTATTTATTTATTTATTTATTTTGGTTTTCTTATATGCCGCCCAACTCCCAAGGGACTCAGGGCGGCGTACAGCAGAGAAAATACAAGAATAACCAACTGTAAATATTACCTTAAAAACAAGTATAAAAATTAAAAACACAGTATTAAAACCATACAACAACCATACAACAACCATACATACTTGGGGGTGAGCTCGAGTGGATTAGGCTCTACCCCCAGCCTGCAGGAAAAGCCATGTCTTAACGGCTTTTCGGAAGGCCAAAAGAGTGGGGATGGTTCGGGTCTCTGGGGGAAGTTGGTTCCAGAGCGCGGGGCCCGCCACAGAGAAGGCTCTCCCCCTAGGGCCTGCCAGCCGGCATTGCTTGGCCGACGGGACCTGGAGGAGGCCAACTCTGTGGGCCCTAACCGGTCGAAGGGAAGTGTGAGGCAGAATGAGGTCCCGGAGATAGCCTGGTCCTAAGCCATGAAGGGCTTTAAAGATGGTGATCAACACCTTGAATTGGACCCGGAGACCGATGGGCAACCAATGCAGCTGGCGGAGTATAGGTGTCACGTGGGTGTACCTTGGCACACCCACCACAGCACGTGCAGCCGCATTTTGCACCAACTGAAGTCTCCGGATACTCTTCAAGGGTAGCCCCATGTAGAGCGCGTTGCAGTAGTCCAAGCGGGAGGTGACAAGGGCATGAGTGACCGTGAGTAGAGCCTCCTTCTCCAAGTATGGCCGCAACTGGTGCACCAGGCGAACCTGTGCAAAGGCCCCCCTAGCCACAGCAGAAAGATGATGATCCAATTTTAGCTGTGGATCTAGGAGGACCCCCAAGTTGCGGACCTGATCCGAGGGAGTCAGTTTCGCTCCCTCGAAAGCCAAGGAGGGACAGTTGTCATAGTCCTTAGGAGGCAATATCCAAAGCCACTCAGTCTTGTCGGGATTAAGCCTGAGTCTGTTCCTCCCCATCCAGATCCTAACGTCGTCCAGGCACCGGCACATTACATCAACTGCCTCTCTGAAGTCAGACGGGGTGGTGATGTACAGCTGGGTGTCATCAGCCTACTGGTGAAAACACACCCCATGTCTGCGGATGATTTCCCCCAGCGGTTGAAAACAAACATGCCAAAATACTTTGCGACTTTTAAATTCAGACTGACAAGGGTTTGGAACATAATATGCTGGACCTCATGATTGTGGAAAAGAAAAAAGTGTGGATCATTGATGTCGCCATTGATGAAAAACAACAAGAAAAACTTAACCGATATCAGGACCTTAAAATTGAATTATAACGACTCTGGCATAAACCAGTACAGGTGGTCACAGTGGTAATCGGCACACTGGGTGCTGTGCCAAAAGACCTTAGCCGGCATTTGAAAACAATAAACATTGACAAAATCACGATCTGTCAGTTGCAAAAGGCCACCGTACTTGGATTTGCGGGCATCATACAAGAATACATCATACAGTCCTAGACGCTTGGGAAGTGTTCGACTTGTGATATAGTGATACAAAATCCAGCATATAAATCTCATTTGCTCTGTATTACTGTTTTTGTGATAATAATAATAATAATAATAATAATAATAATAATAATAATAATAATAATAATAATAATAATAATAATAATAATAATAATAATAATAATAATAATAATAATAATAATAATTAATAATAATAATAATAATAATAATAATACATCAAAAAACAAACTCAAAGGGCAGACTCAAAAAAGACAATTTTCTAAGTTGAGACTAAAGAACAAAGTCCACAATTATTAGCATAATATAGATTTCATCCATGTATACTTTTTCTTATCCTGAAGTTTTATACACCAATAGTTTATAATTAATAACCATGTTTATTATTATCAAAGATCTATCGGCAAACATAAGTTAATTTTCAAAGTGGTGCTAATTCATTTTCATATTTTCATATGCAAGTATGTGGGTTTGGGAGCTATAGTTAATTTCCAGGATTTTGCAAGAGATATTTTAGAACAAATTATTATATTGGAAAGTTTTAGATTCCAAGTGCACACACTGCTTTCTGGTTAAATTTCTGTTTTTAGTGCTACAGATTTAGCATTGAATCATGTTATGAAACTCTTCCCTCTGCTTCTCTCTCTGTCCCATTTTCCAAATATCTTTTTCTTTTCAGCAACTCTCCAGACCTACATTTTTTGCCAGGAAGTTTGAGTCCACCATCAACCAGGAGGTGCTGGAAATCTTGGACACTCATCTCTATGGTAACTACCCACCTAACACGCCAGCCCTCAAGGCCTATTGGGAGAGTGTCTATGACCGTGTGGATGGGCTGAGTGGGTTCAACGACGTCACCCTGACTGTGTACACATCCTTCTCCAGGCTGGGGCTACAGAAAATGACCTCTGCACCAACCCAGAAAAAAGACAGGCCATGCAGGTAGCGCAAGCGTGTGACAGAGCCTGGGGTTGCTTTGAGGTGGGAGAGCTTGGTCTGGATTTCTGGGCCATCGGTCATTTGGCCTGAGGGGAAAAGGCATGTCCTATCCTGCCTGATACTTCAGATCACCCTTCTTGACAGAGGGACAGGGTGCTTTACCCTTGGAGAAAGACCAAACCTCATGGGATATAGGTTTTACAAACTGGGAATCCAAGTTCTGCTTCTGGTCTCTGCATGTAGAGGTTGCTATCATTTGGGATATCTTAGATGGGATGGTGGACTTACTGGCATAAAATAACTTCAATTTTCCCGTGGCATTGGATGCATAAAGTAAATAGTAGTCAGAATTTTGAACTAGGATCAGGACAAGTCAACTTCAAATCTCTCTTTAGCTATGGAAACTCACTGAATGACTTTGGTTGAGTTACTCACTATGTATCTTACTTAGGAGGTGAATTGTTGTGGGGATAACCTTGGAAGAGGAAGGAACCGTTATGGATACCACCTTCAGCTAATGGGAAAAGACAAGATCAAATCAATAAAAGAGTGTTATTCTGATAAGTCTCCTTGATCTTGAAAAAGTCTATAGATGGCTCATAGATGTAGATGTGTCTGAATGTGTCTTTGATTTTAAGAACTATCATGTCGGTTTTGAGAACTGATCATTTAGACTGGCTAAAATACCAAAAC
The DNA here is from genome assembly GCA_023053685.1 of Diadophis punctatus similis. Taxonomy (NCBI): domain Eukaryota; kingdom Metazoa; phylum Chordata; class Lepidosauria; order Squamata; family Dipsadidae; genus Diadophis; species Diadophis punctatus. The sequence continues at coordinate 140,220,323 of JALIGW010000002.1, read as the reverse complement.
CTCAGTGGAGAATAAACCCATTGAACTCATTGGGACTCAGAACATATAAGATATTGTTGTGAGTTTCAAATCTGGAAGTTGGTGGGTTGATCTCTACTGTTAAGGTGGGCCAAAGCAAGCAATTTCTCTGCCTGTCTCAGTTTTTCCATCTGCAGTATGAGGGATAACAATGATGAACTTTTCAAAGCTGTTCCTAATTATGCATATGAAATGTTCTTACCATTTGGAAGTGCTATTCAGGGCTGTTATTACTATTGCTATTACTACTATTATGATTAATGTTATTGTAATTGTTATCATATTTCTCTAGGTTTGAGCCACAGGGTTTTCCATCCAGTGTCCACTTGTATTTTTATGACGACCATTTCCAGGGCTACTTGGTGACTCAAGAAGTTCAGAACTCTGCAACTCAACAGGTGGAGTCTCTAGAAATATGGATGATGCCCCGTGGGACTCTCAAATTAGCGGCTAGTGGCAAATCAGCCAACCGTTTGCAGAATGTTGAGGTGGGATTCCTGTTTAGCTATTCTGTTGTTCTCTCCTGGATTTAATTAATCAAAATGCTCTCTCTGCTTCAATCAATGTATCCTCCTTCCTCCCCCCACACACACACATTTTATCAATATGCAGCTGACACCCAGAAGATGCAATAATTAATTCAGCTTCTTGAAAGAAACCATGGTAGTCGGTGACTGTGCATGGACTTCATATTGCTGAGCAAGCACTGACTCAACAATATGTAACAATTTCACTTGATCTGCATTTCTGTTGTATGAGGAGTCCTTTTTTTTTCAGTATTTCGCAGCTTCCTCCAACAATTCTGTCTATTCCTGACTGTGACATTCAGTAGATCAGCAAGTGGAGACAGAGATTAGCCTTTGCTCCCTGAGCCTGTATGAAGCTTATGAAAAGTATGAGGCAAAAGAAAAGATGACCTCCTCCATTCAAAATAAGGTCTTTCAGGAATACTTGGGCAAGAAAAGAATTACGTGGTTGAGAATGTGATCTGTGAAGAAAAGCCCAAAAGCAAGACTGTAGGAATGGGAATTGAATACGACTGAAGTAGCCTTCTATGCAACTGCAAAACTTCACTTTGGTTCTGTTCTATGTGGCTGTGAGGTGTTGCAATATAATTAATAGGGTGGTATGATGTGTGAGGGGGCGCAGTGGCGTAGCAGTTAAAGACACTGAGCTTGTCCGCTGGAAAGCTGACAGTCTGGGTTCAAGACCCAAGTGCTGCACGATGAGGTGAACTCCTGTTTTTTGCCCCAGCTCCTGCCCAGCTAGCAGTTCAAAAGCATGTGAGTAGATACCGTATTTTTCAGAGTATAAGATGCACCTTTTTTCCCCCTAAAAGAGGCTGAAAATTGGGGCTCCTGTAGCTATTTCTAAGCTTTTTTCCCCAGCCCTAACGAGGTGCTAACGATCTTCCCAGCTTGCAGGATTTTTTCATTCCTACTTCCTCCGAAGAAGTTTTTTTCCAGCCCTAAGTCTTTGCAGGCTTGTTTTCATTGCTATTCCCTCCGAAAACGGTTTTTTTCAGCCCTAACTAGGGGATAAAATAATGTGCTGAAGCTGACCAGACTAAGGACGCTAGCCAGATGAATACCTGGTAGGTAGATTTTCCCCCCTATTTTCCTCCCCCCAAAACTAAGGTGCGTCTTATACTCCGGTGTGTCTTATACTCCGAAAAATACGGTAAATACCTCAGTAGGAAGGTAACACTACTCCATGGGCCTCAGTGTACAGTCATGCTGGGCACATGACCACAGAAATGTCTTCAGACAATGTTGGTTCCCTCGGCTAAGATAGAGAGATGAGCACTGTCCCCTAAAGTCAAGCATAAGTAGAAAGGGGACACTTTTATCTTTATGATGTGTGAATCTCTCCGTCCAGATGAATCATAATCTTAAAAAGAATGCTGTCAACCCAGATTGAATTTCCTTATTAGTGCTGCCCATGTGGGGTATTTCCAGAGAAATGTGAGCCCTCTTGTGGACCACTGAACGAAGAAAGTCTTTGACAAGGCAGATTCTAAATCTTTTTCTGCGGGGACAGGAGAAAGGAATTTCTTCTAACAGAATTTGGAATAGAAATGCATATGGCAGTGTAGTCCACCTTTGTGCAGGAATACATGTGGTCCTCAATTTACAACTGTTTGTTTAGTTGCCATTTAAAGTTACAACAGCACTTTTAAAAAAACTGACTTATGAATGTTTTTCATACTTAAACAACCGTTGCAGCATTTCCACGGTCATATGATCAAAATTCAGACACTTGGCAACTGACTCATAGTTATGACGGCTGCAGTGTCCCGGGGTCATGCAATCACCTTTTGAAACCTTTTAACAAGTGAAGTCAATGGTGAAGACAAATTCACTTAACAATTGTTCGAATAACTGCAGTGATTCACTTAACTGTGGCAAGAAAGGTCATACAATGGGGCAAAACTCAAGTGTCTCGCTTAGCAACAGAAATTTTGGGCTCAATTGTGGTTGAAAGTCGAGGACTACCTGCATTTTTCCCAAGTGCTTACTCGATGAAATGGTATAAATCAGAGGTGGGTTCCTGCCGGTGCGGTTAATAGCTGTTGTTCGGCGCAGAGCCGAAGACGCTGCTGCCGTTCGCGGTGCGGGGACTTTCCCCGGGCGCTGCCGCCGCCCGCATGGACGCTGCCAATTGCGTTCTTTTACCCTCTGTGCATGCGCAAAGCGTTCTGCATGCGCAGAGGGCAAAAGAACGCAATTGGCAGCGTCCATGTGGGCGGGAAAAGCGCCCGGGGAAAGCTCCTGCGCCGCGAATGGCAGCAGCGTCTTCGGCTCTGCGCCGAACAACAGCTATTAACCGCACCGGCAAAAACAGGCAGGAACCCACCTCTGGTATAAATGTTCTAACTGTTTTTTGCCTATTGAAGAGCATGTTTCCCATGCTGTGGATGGGTATTCTTCCCCATTGCAAACGCCTCTTTTCTGTCCACTCTTACAGGTAGGTACTGAGTGGGACCCCAAAGAGAGGATCTTCCGCAATTTTGGTGGCCTGATCGGGCCTTTTGACGAACCAGTGGCTATGCAGAAATGGGCACGGGGACCCAACCTCACGGCCACCGTAGTTTGGATTGACCCCAGCTATATCATTGCCACGTCCTATGATATCACAGTAGATGCAGACGCAGAGTACACACAGTACAAACCACCTCTCAATCGGCCCCTCCGCCCAGGTGCCTGGACCATCCGCCTTTTCCATTTCTGGGAGCCCTTGGGAGAGAGCCAGTTCCTAGTGGTCCCCCAGACCTTCAATCACAAGCAGCCTCTCCGGAAAGGTAAGTGACCTAAAGTGAGAATGCCGGAAAACAAATAAGGAGTGCGAACTCGGGAGAAAGATTCAGATAACAAAAGGGATCTCTACTCTATGTGTGTGCTTCTCTATGTGTGTGTATGTACCAGAGCAGAGGCCTTCAAACTTGGCAACTTTTAGACTTGTGGACTTCAACTCCCAGAATTCTCCAGCCAGCATAGCTGTGTTTTATTGTCAGTTCCAAATAAGGCTTTTCCTGTATAAAGGCTTTGAATATGCATCACATATGCATAGCTGGCTGGAGAATTCTGGGAGTTGAAGTCCACAAGTCTTAAAGTTGCCAAGTTTGGGGACCCCTGAACTAGAGAGAGAGATCCCACTTCTCTTATTTCAGAACAGCTAAAAACAGTCACCCTGTCACGAGATGGGCAACAAACAAATTTAATAAATAAAAAATAAACAACGATTAAGGCTTATGAATAATTGAATGCGTTGAAAAGGAAAACCAAAGGCGGGCAAACAGAAGTTACAAAAAAAGGCAGGTACAATAGTTAAATGTATCAAGGGACATGTACTCTGCCTGGGGAACAAGCATCTTCCAAAATAAGAAGGCCTTGAACAGACCATGACCCGAGAAGGTACCAATTCTGTGAGACGCAGTTCCAGAGTTAATGTGAGGTCAGTCAGAAGGCCCGTCTTGTTCCACTAATCCAGTGGTTCCCAACCTGTGGTACGTGTACCACTAGTGGTACGCGAGGGCCTTCCAGGTGGTACGCAAACACTTTCGTGGTCATGAACGATTTTTAGTTAGTTATTTTTTACTTCACAAAAATGTTTACTGCCTAACACAAGATAATCTGGCAACGATTTGCAACTGTTGCCACACGCCACCCACCTGGTCCCAGCGGCCCGAGAATCCAGTTGCTGGATGCGCGGGGCCAAAAAAGGAATGGTACAATTATGGAAATAAAGTGATATCTGATCGAATTTAGTTTCTCTGGAACCAGGTGGTACGCGGCGACTGTACGGGACCTCCAAGTGGTACTCGATCACAAAAAGGTTGGGAACCACTGCACTAATCATACTTCCATTACGGGCCCAGAGAAGGGCTTCTCCATCAGAGGACACTATTATGGGACAAGGCATTTCCAAAGGTAATCCTGTTCTAGGCCTGCAGTTCTAATGGGCCATCACCAACACTTTGATGTGTATAACACATCATCAACCTTCAGTTCCATCCTCTGGCAGCCAATTATTTTGCCCAAAGGCCACCAGTAATAAGGGTGGGAATCACGGGAGGGATTCAAGACTAATCACTTGAATTGATTCTAGTAGAATTGTACAAAATGTTCCATCATGGAATCTTCTCAATTGTTCTGAGGTTGAACCATTTGCCGAACAGTCAGAAGTTACTCCAGGTTATTAGCTTGTTTCTAGCCTACTACAGGTGGTCCTTGACTTGCAGCCATTCGTTCAGTGACCGTTTGGGGGGGGGGGGAAATGACATGACCATTTTTCCCACTTAATGATCATTGCAGCATCCCCATGGTCACGTGATCAAAAATTGGATGCTTGCCAACTGCTTCCCATTTATGACGGTTGCAGTGTCCCAGCGTCACATGATCAGTTTTTGTAACCTTCTGACAAAGTCAATGGGGAAGCCAAATTCACTTAGCAATTGTTTTACTAACTTGAACTGTTGCAGCGATTCATTTAATAACTGTAGCAAGAAAGGTAAATTGGGACAAAATCCACTTAACAACGGCCTCGCTTAGGAACAGAAATTTTGGAGTCAACTGTGGTCGTAAGTCAAGGACTACCTGTATGATTGTTGTACGCTATTTGGGGATGGTATATAAATAAAAATATATGTAAAGAAACACCTAAACTATGGGCAGATTTATAAGGAGCCCTTTGTCTCGCTTATCTGCTCTCTTTCTGTGTTCTGACTCAGATGATGGCAAGTGGCTCCATGCGGGCCCTCCCAGGAATGAGTACATGGAGCAGAATTTCCAGGGCCTGGCTGGGATCCTGAACCTTCCCCATTTAGACGAAATGGGGCGAGCTTCCCAACAGCACGCACAGCTCTTTGGCCATGCTCTAGAGAACTGGACAGACAGCAGCAGCAGCATTTTCTGGTCGGTAGCTGGACTCTGTGTGGCGAGCCCTTCTAGCTGCTCGCCCTTGGAGCTGTGTAACAAAACCTCTTGGAGTTCACTGTCCCCGGACCCCAAATCAGAACTAGGGACTATCAAGCCTGATGGACGGCTGAGGTAGCAGGGGCAGCCGGCAGCACATTCTTGGGATCAAGGAAGCATCGCCCCATGGAGGGCATGGGGTGAGGGGGGATACAAACCCCTCCTCTCTGCAGGGAAAACTATTGACTTCAGCCTGTGAAAATGCACCATTGTCACATGGGACATACACGAGGACAGAAACCTTTTGTCGTGGCAGGCTTAGCGGTGCAAAATGCGGCGGAGCAGAATTCCCCACCACCATTCTCAGGATTTGCTGGAAAGAAGCGAAGGCAAGGAAGAGGAGCAACATATTTATAAACCGGAGCAACGGAAACGTTCTTGACTGACAGACTCCTTAGCTCCCCGGCTCCAGCGCACCTAGGCCAGCGGGACCTCATCAATCATGGAGTATGCTCTACAAGATCAGGACTTTGTTCCCAAATGGTTGCTGGCAAAGCATTCTGGGAAATGACAAGATGGAGTTGAGGGATACAGGAAGCCAGCTGCTTGACAGACCTGTTTTCCATCTTCTTCCTCCTCCATCCTTTTGGTTCTTATTTTTTTTCTTTTTTCTTTTTTTTATAAAAGTGCATGTGTATATACAAGACAAAAGTGCAATATAGACCACAGTCATCTTACCTCTCTCCCTCTTCTGCGTCAGTGTTTCCATTCAATTCTCCAACCTGTTGTCTTGATGTTTAATAGGGTATAAAACAAAATTGAGTGCCCTCCTAGGCGTGCTGGGTGGTTGGATCTTGCTGCTAAGATTTGGGAGTTTTTCTTCTTCTTCCCCTTTCTAGCCTTACAAGCAAAACTGGAGCTGGGCCTTTCTGGCCAATGTGCCAAGCTCCCCTTTTAATGGAACTGCCAGTGGTGCCAAATCCAATGTACCCGCTAATGCCTGTTGTGAGGTATCTCAAGCCTTACCGTCTCAGCTGTCCTTCCTCTTCCAGTGTGAATTCTGGCTATGGCTACGTATTGGTAGAGCTAGGCTAATGGCACTGAGTGTTCTTTCTAAAGGATCTCAAGCCATCTGAAGCAAAGCATTATATATATCTTTCCATTTGCCTCTTTTCAATGGATCACTGGACATCTGCTATCTCCTTTTACCTCTCCCTCGGATTCCCCTAACCTGTTTCCTGTCATCCTTTCCACGGTTACTTCTGTGTTGTTTCATCTTTCCTTAATTTTCCGTTAACGCTTAAGCTTGTCAGGTTCAGACAATACTGTGTCCTGCACACGTTTACATGTCCTCACCCTGTCCTCTACTGGAAAAGCTGTCCCTTTAAGAGCTGTAGCTCCTTCAGCCAAAAACAGATTCCCCATCCTCAGAGAGTGATGCTGTTCTGTACTGAATGTTGTCCAATGTCTAAACATATTTCTTAGTCTGATCTGCTCTTTCTGATGCATCCCAGAAAACTGAGTGAACCACTCCCAGTTGAACTGGGGCCAACAGTGTCTGAGCTTGTCTTTTCCTAATGGTTATTGGAGGGGGAAAGTATTAAGAAAAAGAAATAATTCTTTGGAATATTTTTAATGTGTGCCATATCAGAATATACTTATCACGGATGGAGAGCTGATATCTTCCCAAATTGTTGAGTTCCAGCTTTCAAAAGACACTGCTAACATGGCCAGGGGTTAAGAATGATGGAAGCTGTAGTTTGCCATTGGGAGAGCAACATGGGGGACTTAAATGATTTCATATAGAGTGGAGTTATTGGTGCCTGTGAAAAGGGATTTTAGAATGGGTCTATCCCCCACTCTCCATCTCCAGCTGAAGTTCTGAAGCAACTTCAGAAAGATTTTAAAAGGACTCCGGTCTCAGGTTTTGGTCCAAGCTTTTCAAAACCTGTAGGTGGTTAACTTCCTGGATCAAAGGCGTAGATGACCGGGGTTGTCTGGTTTTTAAAAATACCCTTCCGTTTTAAGGTCTGCACTGATGTAAGAAGAAACAAAGCAAATAGAAATGCTCGTTGATGAGGTATGGCAGAACAACAACACAATTGGTTAGGATCAGTTCCACCACCCGTAGCATAGACCGTGGGGCTGGGGAAAGAGTAGTACCTCCACCTGGAAAAGGGGCTCACAAAGTTCCTTCCGTGTACTGTGCTAAGAGGAATAACTAGGCAGAGCATCAGCTGCAACCCTTTCCAAAGAATGAGTGCTGAAAAATGTGGTGTCAGAGCATTATGTAAAGTTGTCTTATATATGCAACACAAATATATCTATATCTCTACAGTGTGAAGAGTGTGAATTCTTGCAGTTGATTTCCTTGACTCACTCAAGAAATATCAGATTGTGTTTTGCGGGGAGGCTGGGGATCAGTAGCAAAACAACCTGCTCTAATAAGGGTATTAGAAGGCGAACACTGGGAGAACAGGAAAAAGGAGACTGTATTCCAGTGGCTAAAAACTGGCTTCCAAAAAATTCTATCACCTTTGATGGAAGGAAGAATTAATCTAGCACCCGTTGGCTGTTACCAGCTTAAACTCTGAACACCAGGCAAACTTTGTGCCTCTAGAAGGAGGATGGGATGTGTCACTCTTTCCTCCTCTTTCTCTGAGTTGTCCATACAGTTCTTTACTAGATTTATTTAATTAAGATCCCCAAATCCAGGATACATTTTTAAAAACCTGGATGATGACACTCAGAATACTATAGTTGTTTTTTTTTTTTTGCAATCTGTGCTGCCAATGAATGATTGTCCATATTTTTGCAATCTGGATTCAGTAGTCCTAATTTAATCATCTTTAAATAGGTACCGTAATCCAGTCCTCTGCAGTTTGGTTACCTCCAGATGAATGGACTTCACGTCTCTGGATTTTGAAGAATCACCAAAATAGCTCTGAACTTTGAGAAGTAATGTCCACATATCTGAAAGATGCAAGGCTGAGGAAGATTGAAATATCAACTTCTTTAGTAAATTATGCTAATTAAGCAATTCACTCTCAATTTGCATTTTATTTACAAATCTGGATTACTTTGTAAGATTTAGACAACCCGCTAAGCCCTAAATAACATACTGTGGTGAAATTCATTAGGCTGGATCAGAAGTTTTGAAATTATATAATTCTTCCTCATAGTCTGCTCATCATATATTCCTGAATGTCTATGGAGATTCTCAGTCATCCAGGTCATGGTTGTCCCAAAGGTGCTTTTTCAAGAGGCAACTGGACTTTCTGGTTTTTCTTTGAAGATGTGTTCTGCTTCTCATCCAAGAAGAGTTGATTTGCAGCTGAAGAAGCTTCTTGGATTAGAAGTGAAATGTCTTCAAAGAAAAACCAGAAAGTCCAGGTGCCTCTTGGAAAAAAAAGCACCTTTGGGACGATCATATATTCCTATTTAAAAATTAATTTTGTCCTGTAGGAAGTTAGCACCCATCCCCTCCTAGAAAAAATGAAATATCCTAGGAAATATTGAAAAAGGAAAGAATAGGTTTCCCTGAATGAGGAAAGAAGAAACATGTTTTAAATACAAAGCAGCTCCCTGCAGCTCCCTGCCCCCACCCTTTGCCAATGGGCCATTAAGGACTGGGCCCAGCTCACACATTCCTCCCACCTAGCCTGGAACAGTCTTCTGCATAACAAAGAACCATAATAGAAATCCCAAAGCCTTTTCATTATACCACATGGGACCTGGTAAGATTCCATCAACCATGCCCCTGGGATTCAGGACAGCCCACAAGAGATGCCCCAGCATGCCCCTGGAAGTCTGACCGCCAATGGAATGCATTTCTGTACAGGAACAGGAAACTAAGAGGTGGGGCCCAACAGAGATTATAAAACCAAGGGACTCAGCATCTCCCCTTCTCTTTTTCTCTTCACCCACACCTGGAAGCATGTAATCTACCTTTTCTGTACAGGGGCTCCTGCCATGTGCTCCTGTCCACCACTAAACCTTTCCATGAATTCAGTGTCTTTTTCCCCACTTGGAACTGAACCCAGAAGGATATTCCTTACAACAGTCCAAAGCAGGATTCTGGAGTGCACATTACAAAGAGCCGAGGTGGCGCAGTGGTTAGAGGCAGTACTGCAGGCCACTTTGGCTGACTGATCCGCAGGTCAGCGGTTCAAATCTCACCGGCTCAAGGTTGACTCAGTCTTCCATCCTTCCGAGGTAAGTAAAATGAGGACCCAGATTGTTGGGGGCAATATAAATATACATTGCTTACTGGTGTAAACCGCTTAGAGAGTGCTTGTACTGTGAGGCGATATATAAATCTCACAAAATATATAAATAAATTGTATGGAACAATTTGACACAGAAGCTGATTTTTAAAAAGATTTTGTGCTTTCCCCTTTTTAAAGTTTCCAATTCTCATGGTTATGGGCAAGATGATTTCATCAACAATGTGGCTAAATTTGAGCAAAGTTTTTAGCTGTCAAATTTGAATGGATCGCAGCCTCTTTTTAATTTTATTACATATCTTCAGTTGTTGCAAGTAAGCAGACTTGGGATGGGATTCAGGATAATTAAAGCAGCAATTGCTTATATTGGATGCCTAATAAAATCAAAGTTAGTAATTATGCCAGTGGAGAGCAATGCAGAAAATGAAATATCTGTAGAATCTGCTGATAAAAGCATATCAATAATTTGAAGGGGTCTTTGCTGGATTGCAAAGTTACAGTGTTTGCAGAGCCTGAATGAGTTCATTATCCTTCCATTGCAAAGGAGATGAATGAACTAATCTTTGTGGAGTGCTTAAAGGCCACTTGCATAAAAGCTGGTATGGAGCTGTCAGGTGTGATTAAGCTCACCATCTCCCCTTTTACTATCATACACTCCACCGAGGCTTTCTACCTTCTGATATTATCACATTCTTTTAATGAACCTAATGAGAGCCGATGGAATAAATATGGCAATTGTTCCAAACCATTCAGTAAGTAGATTTTGAAACAGCATCAGGGAGATTTATTTTCATTGGCTGGCTGATTGTATGGAAAGGAGGGAATGGAATGTTAAAAACAGGGCTGGGTTTGTAGCCTTCATTTGCTGTGTGTATGCTCAAGCCTTTAAATTGTGGCACTGATCTGTGAGTGTTGCAAGAGTTCTGGCTGTAATCTCAATGGTTTTGTTTCTTAGGGCACATACTGTATAGCAAAAGTGCCCACAGATCTATGTCCGGGATGATTTCAGTGGACCTTGTGAAGACCCAATGCTTGAATTTGATCACATGTGCCTCGGTACTGGATCCTTCTTACGGCAAGGAAAATCAGTGCTTCCCCTTTCCATTGGTTCATTGCCTGCAAACTCCTACTGGAAGTCCCAAAGGTGTTTTTTCAAGAGGCAACTGGACTTTCTGGTTTTCCTTTGAAGACATCTCACTTCTCATCCAAGAAGCTTCTTCAGCTCTTCTTCAGCTCTGAAGAAGAGCTGAAGAAGCTTCTTGGATGAGAAGCGAAATGTCTTCAAAGGAAAACCAGAAAGTCTAGTTGCCTCTTAAAAAACACCTTTGAGACAACCATGACCTGGATGACTGAGAATTTCCATAGACATCCTACTAGAAATGTTTGCAGATACTGGAGTCTTAGTTTGCATTTGCAGTTCCTTCATTAATGGAAACTGGGCAACTGGGAAAAGTGGTGGAGAAGAACATGGATTCCAGGCATCACCTTCAGCTTGGAAGTATCCCACCTTCTTGCTTGTGACATTTTATTTCCATAAAATAAACTAAAACGAATCTATTGAGGGAAAAGATGAAATAGCTGCATGGAGACTTTTGGAATAGTAGGACTAAAAGACTCTTTCATTTGGAAACAAAGATGCAAAAGAATGACTGGGCTTCCATAGCTTCATATTTATTCATTCAATCTATATAATTGCCCATCCTGGCAATGACTTTGTTTAGGTTGGACTTGAGTTTATTAAGCAAACCCAGTCGCTGCAGTTTGGAAATCACAATTTAGAGCTGACCGAATTGAAGAACAGCAATTGTGATCTATTAGCAGCTGATTGTGACTGATCTTAAAATCTAGCTGGATTATTTGTTAGGATCTCATATGAATGGGGAATACCGGAACTATAATCTAGGCTTGCAATTAGCAAGTCAAAATAACATCCCGGGAAAACAGTGGCAAACTTTTTGTGTGTGTGTGTCAAGAAAATGACATAGACATGCTTAGGTGTCAAATATCACTCAATGAAGGCCTTAGCTATCAGGAAATCATGATAATATATAGAGCCAGACAATGAGTTGAGGGATTTTTTTAATAGTCTAAGAAGTCCTTTTCTATAAAATGAAATAGATGCCATGTACACTAACCTGGACTCAAGAGGATTTTCTTTAGGTATAGGGTCTCCTGCTCAGGCAGGGGGTTGGACTAGAGCAGTGATGGCGAACCTTTTTTTCTTCGGGTGCCGAAAGTGCATGCGCGCGCGCTATTGCACATGTGCGAGTGCCCACACCCATAATTCAATGCCTGGGGAGGGCAAAAACGGCCTCCCCCACCCCCCTGGAGACCCTCTGGAGGCCGGAAATGGCCAGTTTCCCAACTTCTGGTGGGCCCGGTAGGCCCATTTTTCACTCTCCCCAGGCTCCAGAGGCTTCCCTGGAGCCTGGGGAGGGCAAAAACGCTCTCCCCTGTCCCCCCGGAGGCCCTCCGGAAGCCAAAAATGCCATCCCAGAGCCTCCTTGCAAGCCAAAAATCAGCTGGCCGGCGTGCACATGCGCGCTGGAGCTGAGCTAGGCAATGGCTCGCGTGCCGGCAGATATGGCTCCGCGTGCCACCTGTGGCATGCGTGCCATAGGTTCGCCATCACTGGACTAGAGGCCCTCCAAGGTCCCTTCCAACTGTTATTCAGTATTCTGTATCAATTTCCCTTACTCATTTTGCCTTTTTTACATGTACCCTCTGCAATAAAAATGTGATTCTAAAAGAAAATATATTTATGAAAATACAGTGTTAAATTCTCAATCTGCATAGGTAATGTTTGTCCCTACTTAATTTATTCCAAGATAATATTGTATGATACTGAGGGTATTAGTCATATTGCATAATATTGACCAAACTCCATTTCTAGCTTTGCTTTTTAACTTATTTCCAGCTTAAAGTGTTTGTAAAATATGCTGGTAACTTGATTAATTTTTGATGGCACAGATTACAATTCATTGTCAGCGGTTTATACTATTTGGTCACCATTTTTAACACTATGAAGGAAAAGCAGCAAATATATCTTAAAATAATTTCATGCATTTGTATAGGGAAGATCAGATATATAATTATATGAAGTGTGTGTTTCTATGGCCTGATGGAACCTGCAGCCAGATTGATGCCCTGAATAATTTGCAGCAAGAAGAAGTTTGTCTACTCAATATGTCATATACGGCAGCTTTTTTTGTAATGTAATGGTTGCATCACTATGACTGTAGAGATGATGGGCCATGAGGTTCTTAAATACTACAATCACTAATTAGCTTAACATCTTTGGTTACAAATACAACTTTTTTGGGTTACAAAGGCAAATATTAGAAGCCATACTTACTAAATTGAGAAATCACAGTTCAACTAGTAAATAGATCCTCATATGTCAAATCAAAGAACTGAATACAGACTACAGAATAACAGAGTTGGAAGGGACCTCGGAAGTCTTCCAGTCCAACCCCTGCTCAGGCAGGAAACCCTATACCAGGGGTGAAATCCAGCAGGTTCTGACAGGTTCTGGAGAACCGGTAGTGGAAATTTTGAGTAGTTCGGAGAACCGGCAAATACCACCTCTGGCTGGCCCCAGAGTGGGGAGGGAATGGGGATTTTGCAGTATCCTTCCCCTGGAGTGGGGTGGGAATGGGGATTTTGCAGTATCCTTCCCCTGCCATGTCCACCAAGCCACGCCCACAGAACCGGTAGTAAAAATTGGATTTCACCACTGCCCTATACCTTTTCAGACAAGTGGTTGTCCAATCTCTTCTTAAAATTTTCCAGTGTTGAGCATTCACGACTTCTGGAGGCAAGCTGTTCCACTGATTAATTGTTTTCACTATCAGGAAACATCTCCTTAGTTCTAGGTTGCTTCTCTCCTTGATTAGTTTCTTGTCCTGCCTTCAAGTGATTTGGATAATAGGTTGAATCCCCCTCTTATTTGTGGCAATCCCTTAGATATTGGAACACTGCTATCATATCACCCCTAGTCCTTCTTTTCATTAAATTAGACATACCCAATTCCAGCAAGCCTTCTTTATGTTTTTACATCCAATCCCCTAATCATCTTTGTTGCTTCTCTCTGTACTCTTTCTGGGTTGTCAACATCTTTTCTTACATGGTGGCAACCAAAGCTGATTAGTACATTACAGAATGTAAATAGACTTTTTCCTTCTCTGTTTGTGCCTCCTATCTACTAGGCCCAACTCTCTTTTTCAAGTCATTATCTTCTGTTCTCTTCAGCTGCCCTGCCTTCGTAGGTCCTGTAAACTTAGCTTTCCTGCCAACCATGAGTTATTCATGGTCAGCATCCCTGACTTTGTTATCACAGTATTGCTGTAACCTTTCCTCCCCCTCTTATCAGAATGCTTCTGACGTTGATAACATTCAGACTAAGCGCAACTGCCTCATGTACACTTAGACCTTTGATCTATCAAGCTCAGTGTAGATGAGATCAGGGCTCTCCAGTCTGAGGCCTTTCGATGAGGTAGCTAGTAATTAATTTATGTGGGTGTACTAAACTACAATAGTAGTTCAACAGCAAGTAGCATAGTCCCAGTTTGGGGAAAACATGCTGATACAAACTGGAGGCAGGTGTGTGTATATATACTGTATATATACTCTCCCTATATATACACACACACCTGCCTCCAGTTTGTATCAGCCTGTTTTCCCCAAACTGGGAATATATAGAGAGAGCACTGTGCTAGCTAGTACAATCTTTTCCTTATAAAGCAAATGAATGGAGTTGTTTGCTTTGCCAGGCTGTTCTTATGTCTTTGTATTAGGCTTCTCCGCTATGAGCAAAATACAGGAAGCACCAAGATGTAGTATTGACTCACTTCAATAAGCAAGCTAGATTTCACAATGTTGTGCTGTCTTACTGAAGAATCTGGAAAGTATCATTTCTCTGTAAATAAACCTGAAGACATAATGTTCTGAATGCTCAATAAACATTTGATGTATTGAGTAAATTGAAGATGCTGAACTTGGATAGTTCTGTTTGGACCACTAAACTACTAATACTAGCACTTGGGTCAGGCCTATTGAACAGAATCAGGACTACAGTTGTAGACTAGATTAAGAACTTGGACAAACATTCCAAAATGCAGTGACAAACCACATTGGTGCAGGTAGTCCTTGACTTACAACAGTTCATTTAGTTCAAAGTTAGAGCATGTTAGAAATAACAAAAAAAACTTGGATCGATTAAAAAACAAAGAGTAATTATTGGAAAGAAATAATAATAATAATAATAATAATAATAATAATAATAATAATAATAATAATAATAATAATAATAATAATAATAATAATAATAATAATAATAATAATAATAATAATAGCAGTTTGCAAAGTGCGGTGGATCATTCAGCCTGACCTTAAATTGAGGTTTGAGCCAAAAGTCACACTTAAAATTTCAAAAAACATTACATTTTATAGTCTCCATCTCGCCCCCCCCCCAAGCCCCTCCTATCGGATACAGTCACCGATCACAGCTACTCGGTAACACCTCAGAGACAACAGCATCTCTGACATGTCCATCAACACCTTCCCATTATTGCCCATAAAATATTTTGCAAGCACAGCATTTTCTTATCTCTCTTGCCTTGGCATTAAGGAATGTCCCTTTAGTTGGGTCCAGTGGTGGGTTCCTACCAGTGCGGTCCACTCTATAGCACTGGTAGCAGCCCGCTGGTGACATCACAGTACCAGTGCGGTCAGTTGCCGGCGCCTGGGTGCCGCCATTTAAAAAAGTTTTTTTTTTAATTTTTTTAAAAAATTTCTTCTGTGCATGCCCAGAAACCTGACAATTAAGTCTTTCCCCGTCCCTTCACTTGAAAATAATAAGAAGCTCGCATTTGACACTTCGCTTTTGCCTAAAGCTTCCCAAAGTGGGCGTTTCCGAAAGCTTAACCTTTTATACTGTTAATTTTATACAGTTTTATACTGTTATTCTTTAGACGAAAACATTGAGGACTGTTAAAAGATACTGTTCTTTTAACAGTCCTCAATATTTTCGTCTAAGGAATCCATGACTGAAACCAAAAATGCTGTATGAGACTTGCTTGTCTTTTAACTATAGCATTTTCTGCATATCAAGGTTGCTGTGTTGCCATGGTGTAACACACACTTTGTATGCAAAGCTTTTCATGTAAGGTATAAAATAGCAAAAATAGTAATAACATCTCTCTGAAATAACTAATATATGACCGGCAAGCCACGTCCACCCAGTCACATGGCCGGCAAGCCACACCCAGAAAATAAGCCACGCCCACAGAGTGGTAGTAAAAAAATTAGGAACCCGCCCCTGGTTGGGTCCCTTTCTAACCAACAACAGAATATCTGTTCAGCATATATTTTCTCCAACTATCTTAAAGCAACTAACATTTAACAAGTTCAGGCTGGAAGGGACCCTGCAGGTCATCCAATCCAACCCCCTGCCCAAGCAAAATTAAATCTTCTACATTTATATACATTTCTATGTACTATTTTATTTTTGAATTTTCTTATATCCAACAAGCGGCACTGCAAAAAGAGACTTGTGACCATTTTTCACATGTACAACCATTGCCGCATCCCATGGTCCTGTGATCCAAATTCAGACGCTAGGCAACTGGCATGTATTTATGACGGTTGCAGAGTTCCAGGGTCTTGTGATCACCTTTTGCGACCTTCTGACAAACAAAAGTCAACAGGGGAGCCAGATTCACTTAACAGCCGTGTGACTAACTTAACAACTGCAGTGATTCACTTAACAACTGTGGCAAGAAGGTAGTAAAATGGGCAAAACTCACATAACAAACATCTCACTTAGCAACAGAAATGTTGGGCTCAATGGTGGACGTAAAGGCGAGGACTACCTATATTGTCAAACGTGCTGGAGGCAAAGAAGATTAACAGAGCTAGCAGATCAGCTTCTTGGGATACCTGCTATCAAAATGATCTTTACTGAAGGGAAAACATCCTCATGAGGAACGGCTAAAAGGTTTAGCATACAAGATCATGCTTTAGATCAGTGGTCTCCAACCTTGGCAATTTTAAGACTTGTGGACTTCAACTCCCAGAATTCCTCAGCCAGCAAAGCAAAGCTGGCTAAGGAACTCTGGGAGTTGAAGTCCACAAGTCTTAAAGTTGCCAAGGTTGGAGACCCCTGCTTTAGATCATATATATATAACATCTAGTGCAAACATTGACCCGTGAGTTTTTGCTGATGGAAGCAAATTTAAACCATTGCTGTCTATTCAGCTTTCTATCAAACCATCATCGGCCTCTGTATCAATTATCCATCTCTGCAATGACTTTGTTCCCGATCAGCAATTTTCAATCTGACAAAAGTTCTAATTTTGGTTAAGGTTATTTTCGCAATATATTATACTGGAGAAACCTGTTCAGCTATTCACGATCTGCAGCTCTGAAGTAGGCGATGAATACTCATTAATTCTATCAGGTAAATTGGAATTGATTTTGTATATCCAAGCAAGTCAGGTCAGAGAACAGAATATATTTAAATCTCTTAAATTATTAGGGACTGATTATCTCAGGGACTCCTTCTATCCTTATGAAATTCTCCAGAAATTTAAGACCTGAAGGAGAGACCCTTTTAAATATGCCTCTGTTTATAGATGGCCAACTGTCGGAAACAGTGAAGCTTGGAATCACTTCCAAGCTATGGAGCACATGCCCTTGGAAGTTGCTTTTAGTTCCAAGCCTCCTCTTTTGCTTTGATTAAATTTTATATTAATATATGGTATTAATTTTGACTTGTTCCATATGTAGTTTGGGATGGATCAGTTGGGTTCTTGGTGTTGCAGATGTTTAATTACTAATCTAGGTACCATCATCAGTATGAGGGAGAATGAGGTTTCCCAGCTGTTTATAGATAGTAGCCTGTCTTGCCAGATGCAGTGGTGGTGTGACTTCTTTGATGGATGGCTCTTGATTAAGGTATAGTTTCTTCCTTGATTGCTAGTACTTTTTCCTGCTTATCTGGGTATTGGATGCTGAAGTAATCCTATTCTAAGCTCTTCGTTTTCTTTCTAGGTTTTTTATTATATTTGTTTAATTTGTTCTATTGACATATTATGTATCCTGTTTCCCCCAAAATAAGACATCCCCTGATAATAAGCCCAATCAGGCTTTTGAGTGCATGGCAATAAGGCCAAGCGCTTATTTTAGGGTACAAATTTTTTTTTTGTAGGGTCTTATTTTCGGGAAAACACGGCATGTCTATTCATCTTGCAACACATGGAGAGACCCAACCAGTTTCATGTGAGAAACTATATTTTAGATCAAGTTGAATCCAAAAATATGAGGATTTCCTGAAAGCTTGATATTCAGACAAATCAGCCATCAGTAGACCCATAAAGCTCATCTCCACGCTCTCTCACACTGATGTAACCTTGCCTGGTAATGAAATGTCTCCAAGTAAAGAGCAGAGCTCAGAGAGCACCAAAAACCCAACAATTTGTTTTGACTTACAGTTCATTTTGTTAGGTATCTCATGATTCTAATTAACGTGTCTGAAGGTGATGAGAGTCACTAGTTCAACTAATATGAAGAATGCACCATTGCAGATACTGATTATGTAACACTTGTTTTTCTCTCCTCACTAAAAACTCAAAGTCTACCATCTCCAACACTTTGTGGGGCCAGAATGAGTTTTAATTGTAAAAGGTTAAAGGACAAAATGTTATTTCCATTCTTAAGGAACGCGGAGCAAGGATACACAAAGTTTGAGTTGGCTTTCCATAGCTGCATTTCAGAAAACAGGCAAAGCAAGGGTAAAAAGTTATCTGGACAAAAAAAGGGGGGGAAATTATTTTTTTTAATTTAAATGTAATTACAATTACAATTCAATTTTAAACTCCTATAAAGTATCTCCAAAAACGGAAGGAGCTTTTTAAAATCCAATATGATACTTTATATGGAGATACTCCTATAAAGTATCTCCAAAAACCATGGAAGGAGCTTTTTAAAATCCAATATGTTTATCAAAACCTCATCTCTTTTTTTAATCCCCCAAATATTGGTATGCGAAATAGATGACCTGAAGGTCCCTCTCAATATGCACCACTGTGAAAAAGGCTGTAATTCAGAGCACAGGGCAAGCTCAGTTCCTGGGCTTTTTCAATTGGGAAAATTCCTCTCTTAAATTTGGAAATCACCTCAGGCTTGTAATAACATGACCGTTGTCACTGGTTACGAGCTGCATAATTAATATCAAAGACTTAATACGGCTTTCATATGTTCCGGGTATCAATGCCAAATAAAAGTATCCCCCACTCTTCACATTTTATACCATATTGCCTCATTTTAACCAAACTCCCTACCGTGTAACAATTAGCCCACATATTACACTTTGCATTCCTCGCCCCCCCCCCAGATAATTGTAGCTACTAAAACGTTCTCCCAATTGTCCCGTTAAAGTTTGTACTTCTGCTTGGTTTTGGTATTGCCAGAAGCCAATAACCCGGGGGAGTGAGAAATTACGTTGCACATTAAAAAAAAAAAGAGAGAGATAATGGACTGCCGGAGGCGAGGGAGAACGTTCCTTTCGTTTCCCCTCTCCGGGTCCACAGTTTCTATGGCGACCGCCGACACAATGTTCTATCCCGAGAATGTAGCGATTCTCACTTTGAACCAATCGGGATGGAGAGCGTTCCCTCAGTAACCAATCAGGAGCGAAGCCTAGAAGATAGGCGCAATAAGGCGATAGTGCTAAGATCTCTCGGTGAAGCTAGCGCGGGAGTCGTACATCCCAGAGTCTAAGGTAGCGGGGGGGAGGGGAGGTGTGGTTTTTTTTTTTTTTTTTTTTGTAATTTCTACCCGGGATCGGAGCCTCTGAAATAGCCTTTGGGGAACACCGCATCTCATCCCACCTAATAAAAGATTTTGCTACTTGGCTGGGAATGCCGGGCGGCAGAGGCTGGGCCCAGGAGGTTTAAAGCATTTTGAGTGATTTCAATTGAGACGAGTTAACCGAACGTAATTATAGGTTGTTATGGAATGTGAAAACTGAACTATATAATCCGAAAAGTATCCGCGGTAGTTTTTTCCTTCACGGAAAGCGAAGACAACCGAACCGGCTGCAAAAGAAACGAATCCGATGTAGTCGCCTTCGGGACAACCTACCCTTTGTCAGAGAGCGGAGAAGAAAAAATAACCGCTTGTTCCAAGAGAGATCCAGATGTTCTGCTATCAGGCCCGCTCCGGAGGAAAAAGACACGGAACCGGCCTTCGGCCTGCCAGAAATCTCCTTATCAGAAGCGGAGCATGCAAATAGAAGGAGAGGCGAGCGGGATCACCAGGCACAATAGGAGAGGCGGGGGTGGCACCCAGCCGCTCCTGAACTGCACTGATCCGAGGAGCAGCCTGAGGAGGGGGAAAAAAAACGAAGCTAGAAGGAACTAGGAGCGGACTGAAAAGACAAGGCGGCGACTGATCCGAAGAGCCGCGGGTCCGGCAGGTGGTTCCTCCATGTGGAGCCTCCAACCTAGAAGAGAGCTCGGAGAAGGCGGCGGAGTCCGGCGATGACCGAGCTAAGCGAGGCCCAGACTTACACACCTGCCAACACTGTTTCTATGGACAGTAATGTAGTGGCCATTATTATAGCTACCAGTGAGTATTTGCACGCCTGTCCCTCGCCCTCTTCCCCCCCCCCTTTGGGATTTATGTATTTGCCTTCGATTCTCTTTAGGAATGTAGAAAACTCCACTGCCTTTCCTCCCACTTCATTGTGTTGCCAAAAGCCATGCTTGCCTTCTGTTCTCCCTCTCTGTGCATGCACACGGTTAGTTTATAGCTGGGCTCTTCTGTGCTGCAATGCTTGAGACTTTTTTTTTTTTTTAGAAAAGTGGCCTAAGTAAATGCTCTCCAGGGTTATTAGGACTACAACTCCCAGCATTCCCAGGCTCATGGTCAAAGGAATCAAGATTGGGGAAAGCTGAATTACAGATATAATATTCTGCTTATCTTGGTTCCAGAAGCAAACCCAGATTTCAGTTGCAGAAGTAATGCTGTATTAAGCCATTGTATATTTGATCCTGGTTTGCTCACTAACCACAGTCTGCTGGGTATTTACATGGTATGAAGATGTTGGCTGTGGCTGTTTGGCACTGAACCAAAATCAAAGCAAGCCACATTGAGGCATAGTATAATGTGTGAATTAGCTAGCATCTTTGTGCGTGGTGGTCTCTTGTGGCTTGTGTGAGAAGATGGGGATAATTTTTTGTAGCTCCTGGGCAGGGAATTCTAATTTCACATATGTGACTCTGAGCAGAGTACAAAGTTAATAACACAAAAACAGTGCAACAAAACAACCAAAAACATTATAAGAAAAACCTTTTGAAAAACAAGAAAAAATCATTAGAAGCCATAAACTGTTTATAATTTGCCATGTGATTCATTATCAAACTGTTGACTTCAGAAATTGCCTCAGCCTTTGGACAAACTGATCAGGAATCATGGAGCCATGTGTTGCTGACATATTTGCCATAGGAACAGTCTGTGCTGTATCATTTATTAAGAAAAGTATCAAAATCAAATGATTTAGGGCTGCAATTAGGGCACCCAACATTTTCTTTTTTCTTTTGTATTTTCTTTGCATACAAATGTGTCAGTGGAGATCTGTGTATTAATGCTTTGTATTATCAAGCCAAAATCAAAATAGATGCATTTATATTTTGAAAGCCACCGAAATATTTCTGACTAATGGGTAGACATCTTTGAAACTCAATCTTGCACACTTCTATAGTTCCATGAGAGGAAGGAGCAGGGGCAGTCGGATGGCCAATGGGATGCGGGATGTAAGGACTTGTGCTTCAGTAATCTCTGGAAGCCATACATTTATACCTCTGCTATAACAAATTGTGTTTTTATCCACACTAATTTAAAAAATGTAAAGACATTTTTAAGCAAATAACAGTTAGATATTCTTCCATTATCTAAATAATTCTGGGATCCCTAATTGTAGACAGTCCCTTGCATCCTTTTTTGTTGTGCCTATTTTGTTTCAGAAAGTAGAATGAAGAGAATTTGATCACATTTTATATAAAAAAGTTGGGGTTTTAAAGTGTGACAGTGTCCTGTGATACTTATGGTCTCACCTAACCACAAATATTGACAAA
Organism: Diadophis punctatus similis; assembly: GCA_023053685.1. Classification (NCBI taxonomy): domain Eukaryota; kingdom Metazoa; phylum Chordata; class Lepidosauria; order Squamata; family Dipsadidae; genus Diadophis; species Diadophis punctatus. The sequence goes on along the minus strand of JALIGW010000002.1, from coordinate 140,198,528 downwards.
TTATCCATCCTTAGAAGTGGGGGTTGTTGGGGTTTGTTTTTTTTTGCTTTTTGCTTTTTTAGGATCTTTTTATGATTGTTCAGAGAGAAAGTATAGCTACCTTTCAATAAAAAAAATGCCTCAAAATGCATAAGGTGGAATAGCTAAGAACAGTGTTAAAAACACGTTATAATTCTCATGAAATGTTATTTTTTTAAATTTGTGCTTACTTATAAATAAAAACAAAAGGCACAGCATTAAAAACAACCATGCGAAGAAATCAATAGATAAATTGGAGAAACCTAACCTACTTGATAGATAAAAGCATGCTAGTGATGACAGCTGGTATTAAATATATTTCCCAGGATAAAGAGTTCCACTGTTTGAATATAGCTACTTAAAAACTGCCTGTCCTCCATTCCCACCAAATGTATTGGAATAACACTGTCTGCAGAATTTCGTTTCAGAATATTTCTTACCCCAAGATCTGTCCAGAGGCCAAAAGTTACATTCAGTATCATATATATATCTTTGCCCTGTCGCCTGTCCCAGATGTGTCCTGCAAGGCTCCCTGGTTTATTTTGTTTCATTAATCAATAAGATCCCCATAGCATCCTAAACCATCAACTTTAAAGCCTGGGTTTGCAGAACACATGAAGCTAAAATCGAACCAACTACATCAGAATTTAATGTGATGTGTGAATCACACCTGTGTAGCAAACAAACTAGAGGGTTGGAAGAGACCTCAAAGGTCATCTTGTCCAATGTTTTGTCGACCCAGGAAGTCTACTTCTACAGCCCTCCTGATAGGTAGCCATCTATTCACAAATAGTGCTTTGGATCAAGAAATTCTTTCTCGTGTTTACCCTGATGCTTTCCCTTATCATTTGAGCTGATTAAAGTTCAGACCTTTTAGGTGCAAGAAAACATTTTTCTACTTATTATTTATGTGACACATACTTTAGAATATCTTTTCCTGGCTAAGCATAAATTCTCCCTTTTTTTCTTAAGTCAATAGGGCCTTTGTCATGTTAGATTTCAAGCGCCCATTTTCTCGTGAAGCTCACTAGGTGATGATCTCGCTTATGCTATTTGGAGATAATGATGGATGGATGGATGGATGGATGGATGAATAGTATACTCTTAAAATTTGGTGCCCCAAATTGGACACAGTACTTTAGGTCAATTGGCCAAATCCTCTAAATGCTCTAGTTGTGATGGTGCAATATAGATTTGCTCAAGTATTTTTGACCACTGTATTTTCCCATATGCATGGATGTCAGTCCAGGGGCTATTGCTTCCAGACTTGTGTATCTGTTTTATCTTAAAGCAGAAATTTAATCTTGGTTGAACTTCATGTTGATAGTCTTGGCTTTGTTCTCCATCCTGCCAAATCAACATTGGTGAATTGGCTTTTTAAAATAAAATTATTTGGGGACATAATTTAATTTGATCCTGCTTGCAACATGAACATAGTGCTGAGCAATCAGGTTTTTCCAGAGCAAATCAGAAGAGCTCATTTAAACTAATAAAATCCCAATAAATACAAAGCAGGTGAGAATTCTGCTGACTCCACTGGCTCTAAATAAATGCCAGGTTTTTTTTAATAACTTCCTTGATCTAGCCATATTTGATGCAGGTTATTTAAAATCATTTTTCTACATATGACTTCCTTAATCAGGAGGCTTAAATTAACATTTTTAGTTAGAAAAATAGCCAAAAAATATAAATACTTTTTTAAAATGTTCAATTCATTCTTTTTGAACATTTGCTTCAACTGGCAGATCCAAATTTTAACATTAATTTATGAGCTCTATTATTCTGACACTACAGAGAAAAGTATAGTGCAGCAACCTGCTGTATTTTTTAAACTGTATTCACCCAGAGTCTTTATACAGTATTTCCCAACTCTCCAGAAGTGATAGACTGTATCTTCCAGAATTCCCAGAAGGTAGTCTTCAACCACAATTGAGCCCAAAATTTATGTTGCTAAGTGAGAAATTTGTTAAGTGAGTTTTGTCCCATTTTACAACTTTTCTTGCCACATTTGTTAAGTGAATCACTGCAGTTGTTGAATTAGTAACACGGTTGTTAAGTGAATCTGTCTTCCCCATTGACTTTGCTTGTCAAAATGTTGCAAAAGGTAATCATGTGACTCTGGGACACTGCAACCGTCATAAAGGTGAGTCGGTTGTCATGCATCTGAATGTAAATCATGTGATCATGTGGATGCTGCAACGGTCATACGTGTGAAAAAAGTCACCTTTTTTTAGTGCCATTGTAACTTCAAACAGTCACTAAACGAATTGTTGTAATTCGAGGATTACCTGTAGAAATATTGAGAGTCATAGACCAATAATATGTGAAGACATCAGATTGTGAAAATGGAACCAAATGGAATTTAGCTAAAGTGAAACTGCTGGATTAAATCTAAGAGCTGCAGTTAGTGATATTTGGCTTATTTTAATGAACTTCTACAGAAACAGATAACAGTTGAGAACTTAATACTATATCTTGTGCAGGAAGGAAATGTTATCATCTGATCTTTACAGGTGGTAGAAATCTGGGCATGCAAAAATAAAGAGAGGAAGACCACCATCCAGAGCTCCTTATTTCCAGTCCTTTAAAAGCGAATGGGACTGCTGGGAAGTAAACATTCAGTAGAATTACAGATTCTAAAAGCTGGAAGCTTAGTCCTCTGTGTTCAACAACTATTTAATTGCTGATATTTTCAGTTCATTATGTGAGATACAGAAATTTCCCTCAATTATTTGTCAAATGCTTCCCTCTTACTGAGCACTATGTAGAGTAGAATAAAGAAAGGCCTGCCCACGAATTTATGTTCTAAGAATAAGGAAAAGGGAGAGGCAGGGATTAAGGAGAGAGGAAATTGGTAAAGCAAAACCTGGTAAAATAATTTCTTTCTTTTCTTTCTTTCTTTCTTTCCTTCCTTCCCTCCTTCCTTCCTTCCTTCCTTCCTTCCTTCCTTCCTTTCTTTCTTTCTTCCTTTCTTTCTTCCTTTCTTTCTTCCTTCTCTCCCTCCCTCCCTCCCTCCCTCCCTCTTCTTTCTACATTAGAATCCAGGAATGAAGAAATAATTTGGGAGGAGGGTCAAAACCAGAGGTGGGCGTCACATACTGTAACAACCGGTTCGCCCAGCACCGGAAATGTGAGCGCACGCGCCATCCGCACATGCATCAAAAAACAATGCAATTTGCTCGCGCCGTCCATGCATGCGTGCGGTGTCAATAGACACAGCAATTCACTTGCGCATGCCTTCCACACATGTGTGCGGTGTCAAATACACAGTAATATAGGACGGGATTGCACCCGGGTGGGTGGGTGGGGTCACCCGTAGGTCATAACTACCGCTTCGCCTGAACCGGCAGCAGCCCACCACTGGTCAAAACTTATAAACAGCAGAAATAATTTTAGATTTAAGAAGAGCAGTTTGGTCTCACAGTGCAAACATTTTGACTGCAATCTTCCCATATCCCTATCAGTAGACCTAAACCCCTAGGATGGCCAACCCCAACCTGATGCAGTCCATATTGTTGATATCATTTGCAGCCAGCACTGTTGAAAATAATAGGAGTTGTAATTTACTAGAGGTCACCAGTTAAAAGAGAAATGTTAAAGGATATCTCTAAAATCCTATCTTCACTAAGAAGATCCCTATATCTTGGTTATAGTAGGGATGTACTTGACTAATGTACAGCTCTATACCTGTAGCTGCATTAAAAGAAGAAAAACCCCTAGTTTGACAGAGAGAGCTATGCCTGATGCATAGATTTTTAAGATGGAGGATTATTTATTTGATGGTGCAGTATGAAGTCTAAAGATGCAAGGCTGCGTTTCATGGTGGTCAGCTGATACAACTGGATCTCCCAGTATATTTTGTTTGATTTAGAACAGCTGGAAAAGGGAATAAAACCCAAAGTTGAATAAGAAACATAGCTCAGCATAGCTTTATGCATTTTCACTTTACAGACCATTTTAACAGATTACCTCAGATAACCCAACTCATATTGTGCTACAAACAAACCTCTCAAAAAGTATGGGGTAAGGAAGGGGTGCCTAGAAATGGACTATGTCCACCGAAACAGTGTGTCCCACCTGATTAACCCCACCCATTAGATAATGGACAAGAGCAAATTATTTTGAGATATTAAGAAATAAAGGTCAAGAGTGAGGAAACTGTCTGGGGAAACAACTTTATTTTTTTATCAGCTGTAAGAAAGATAGGCTTTCTGACACCCGGGTTTCCCAGTCTCATGACTTTCTATGCAGAGCAAAACATGGAAAATTGTGTAATTAGACTTGTTCCCTCTCCACAAAGAACAAGAAAAGAACATGGAATGCCAATGGAAGTGTATCATGTTTTCATTACTATCTCGCACTATCACGCACTATCTCTTATTCAAATTCCTTGTTGAACCTAACGGCTTCTATTGAGTATGTGGAGACAAATTCGTCACACCATTCTTATCCTTTTTTTAGTACAGCAGCTCCCTGAAAATGTAGAGAAGTTAGGACATTGTAGATACTTAGGACATTTATTATTTATATATGTTTTTATAATATTGGCTTCATGAATAGTCTCTTACTAAAAAACATATATGGTTGGTCATGTCTCTTCCCCAAAGGCTTGCAGTCAAAAGCCAGATTATGATTTCAAAGATGATATGTTAGCACTGTTCATCATGATATAAAACTGAATTACGGAGACTAATTAATGATTTTTCTGGGCTGTGCAATGAAGTCGTTGTTGATTAGGAAGATCCATGAAGATCCAGGTTCAAGTCTCCTTTTATCATGGAAGCTTGTTAGGTGTCCTTGGACTAATCTCTTTAACTCTTTGTTCAACCTATCTCATAAGATTGTGGTGGTGGAGAATTTGGAGAAGGGAATGTTTTATCCACCACCGTCAGCTCCTGGAGAAAAGGCAAGATATAAATTGAAAGAATCACAAATAATTTTATTTAAGGAAGCTTGCATATTTATCAGTATGGAAAAATTTGCATATTGGTTTGCTTGTTTTGTTTGAGAGATTTCTATTCTGCCTTTCTTCAATAGAGTTTATAGGAAGAAATTGAAATCCAGGTTAAAGCAGGAGCCGGTTCAGGACTTCATGATCATTATTCCAACCATGGGCCTATCTCAGGTCCTTGTCAACCCATGACATCTTGGATTCCTATTCTTATAACTGGCTAAAGAAAAGAGCCAATAGTTCTGTAATCTCTTTGTCATAAACAATTGACATCCTTCTAGTATTTATATTGCTGGTGACAGATACTTTCTAGAGGTATAAATACATCATTAGAGTAGCCTCCTCTAGAGAAACAGCCTATATAGAGAAACATCCAAGAGATTCCTAAATACTCTAGGGCAGTGATGGCGAACCTTTTTTGGTTCGCGTGCCAAAAGGGGGGGGAATGTGGGGGATCACGTGTGTGCGTGCCCACACTCATAATTCCATGCACCCCCGCACATGCATGCATGACCCCCCTGCTCCCAGCATGCAATGGCACGCCCATTTTTCGCTCTCCCCAGGCTCCAGAGCCTTTCTAGGAGCCTGGGGAGGGCAAAAACAGCCTTCCCCACCCCCTCTGGAGGCTGGAAACAGCCTGTTTCCCGACTCCCAGTGGGCCCAGAAGGCCCGAAAATCAGCCGGCTGGTGCACACATGCACGCCGGACCTGAGCTCGCGTGCCCACCGATATGGCTCCGCGTGCCACTTGTGGCACCCGTGCCATAGGTTCGCCATCACGGCTCTAGGGGATTCCTGGTTGGCAGACCTGGTGATCATATCAAATATCACACTATGGAAGGATGAGATGGAAAGAGCCATTGAAACAATTGTACCTAAATACCCCCCTCAGCATTGTGGAAACAGAAATGCACCTTGGGCTGTAATACATTGGGAATTCAGATAGTGCAAGTCTAAAATCAAATGTATCTAATTCTTTTGGGATGCTGCAGGGCAACTGAATAGGACTTGATAGTGATAGCCTTTACACCTCGGGTTATTTTGTGATGAATTTGCTTTGTACTTTGAGAACACAGCTTCAAAGTAGTACTTGAGTTTACAGCTGCAACAGATGTAGACAGAAAGATGGTGGTAGTTCTGACTAGTCGTGGTTTAAAGGATTAATGTAAGTTTCCAAAACCTGCAGATACAGGGGAGATGGTTGCATCTGTTCAACTTACCTCTTGTACCTTTGCATCTGTTCAACTTATCTCTTGTACCTTTGCATCTATTAGCATCTAGCAAAGGAGGTCTGGGTGGGTGGGTTCAAAGCATAGTAAACATCTAATTGTATCAGGGGCAGATATTCCTGTATTGCTCTAGGACAGTGGTTCCCAACCTTTTTGTGATCGAGTACCACTTGGAGGTCCCGTACAGTCGCCGCGTACCACCTGGTTCCAGAGAAACTAAATTCGATCAGATATCACTTTATTTCCATAATTGTACCGTTCCTTTTTTGGCCCCGCGCATCCAGCAACTGGATTCTCGGGCCGCTGGGACCAGGTGGGTGGCGTGTGGCAACAGTTGTGTTAGGCAGTAAACATTTTTGTGAAGTAAAAAATAACTAACTAAAAATCGTTCATGACCCCGAAAGTGTTCGCGTACCACCTGGAAGGCCCTCGCGTACCACTAGTGGTACCACAGGTTGGGAACCACTGCTCTAGGACAACAACTCTCCTCATTTCTGTTAGCAGGTAATGCTGGCTGGAGATGACAAGTGTTGTAGACCTTGGGGAAGTCTAGGCTAAAGTTGAGTACATACTTTGTAGATATTTCACTGAGCTTGATGGCATTTGGAAGCTGTACAAGATATTTCATTGAATTTCCCTTTTTCTCTTCTTGGTTAGCAGTTTCTTCCTCGGTATTCATCGTGGCTATTTTGGTGCTGCTGCTCCTTTTGTACCACCGAGACCCTCTGTGCTGCCAATTTCTGTGCTCTTGCCGACTCTTCCAGAGCCCTAGTCAATATGTGAGTATCTCGCCAGTTTGCCTGCTTCTTCGGGTTTGATCAGCTTCCCTTGCCCGCCAGGCCTCGCCGTTCCCCCGCCCATTTTTGATCCTGGGTTAAAAAGCGTGCCTCTTTGTGTTCTGCAAGGCCTGGAGGCCACACGCTGCTCCCCTGCACGGTCTTTGGCAGGCCTCCGTTTGCATGGTTGTCATCTTGCCCTTGGAATAGTGGAGTCTGGTTTTTCTTTCTGCTGGCTGAATAGCAACTCAAGGTCTATTTACAGTTCTCTCCTGCCAAGTTACAGTGTTGCGCACCCAGGAGCGCCTGTTTACTTCCCACTCTGTCTACAAACAAAGCCTTTTCACCTGAGCCTGTCCACGGTTGGCTGCTTTTGAGAGTGGGTGGTACTATCCCGGAGCGGGTATTGAAGTATGAGAACAGATGGGAAGGTAACACTGAGAGCGAGTCGTGTCAGGGGGTAATGATGGTGCCAGGAGAAAATGTGCCCCTCCTTACCTTTCTGGCCCTTTCAGCCCCAGGCTTCCGTACAGGGATGGAAAACAGCAGGGAATGCTCCTGTAAGGAACTCGTAAATGCAGACAACCCCATTCTCCCGTTGCCAGTATCCCGGCAACCAGCATTATACCTTTCACAGTTCACAACTGGGGACAGCTAGAAAGAGAACATTCTCCCGAGTTCCCCCTTTCTCTCTTTTGCGGAGGCACATAGTGTGTGTGTGTGTGTGTTTGTGTGTGTGTGTGTGTGTGTGTGTGTGTGTGTGTGTGTGTGTGTGTGTGTGTGTGTGTTTAAATAATGCTTGCTTGCAAGCCTGAAGAAGTGGAACCAAAAGGATTCCAGAATGGGTGGATTCATTACACCTTCTTCCCATTCTCCCATCCTACCCCACCTGTTAGAAATTCAAAACTCTCGGGAGGGTATAGCCTGAGGTCTATTCTGACTTGCAATACTGTACTTATGTATTTCCATATCCAGTAGTACCTTTATATAATGTACCTTGCTCAGTTATGGGATTGAACTTTAAAATAAACCTCTTCTGCTCTGTGCCACAAAATGCCATGCATCCTACCACTCTTGGCAAAGTATCAGGGAGTTTTCTATAAATCCACATTGAAAGTCCAAAGAGTCTGCGTTTCAAAGATATTCCTAAGATAATTGTGATGCAAGTAGAGTCTGCGCTACTCTATTTCTTGCCTCTACTATACTCCCCCATTTGTTGCAGCAACAGTCCCTTGTATGTTTCCAATTTAAATAGAGCTGTCTGTGATTTAACATAAGTCGCCTTCTCCCATAGCTGTAGTAAGTGTAGAGTAGTGTTTTTAGTTATCCCCTCTGTGTTCAGAAGAATGGAATCATTATGTAGTAAATCTAAATCACATGGAATTATGGAAGTTAGACATACAGTATAGTATAATTCTGTGTAGAAACTCCTTGAGAATAGCTTGGAAGCAGCTGACATCTGTCTCAGCTATGATTCAGCCGAGTGTTTTGTGATAAGGTTTTCTTGGGACAGCTTTTTTCTCAGGAAGTTCATTATTACCAAATGTCCCCAGGGTAAGTAGAAAGGCTGCTTTCGTGCAACATTTGTTTTTCTTAAGCCGCCCCTGTTCAATAAGGCAAGAAAGCTTCCAGGGTGAAAGTATGACAGTTAGCCTGGTCATCCTAGCTGATTTTATATGCAAAGGCATGTCAAGGTCTTGCGGTGGTTCTTGATGATTTTTCTTAGAAGTGCATCGGCCTAAGAACTATGTTTGTCTCTGTTTAGAGCTTTCAGAGTTTACGCGTTTTGTTTTAAAAGCTGAGGTCGAGTCAAACTATCTTGGCTTGGAGAGCATGTCCTGTGAGTCGATAGTTGTCCCCAAGGATTTAGTTCTCATGGTGGTTCTTGCTTACTTTTCTCAGAAGAAGTGCATTAGCCTAATTGCTACCGTATTTTTCGGAGTATAAGACGCACCTTTTTACCCCCCAAAAGAGAGTGAAAACTTGGGTGCATCTTATACACTGAATGTAGCCCAGCCACCCCCACCCTTTGGCCTCTCTCTTCCAGCAATTTACCTGTTTGCAGGAAAGAGGGAAGAGCCTGTAAAGCCAAGCAAGTCACTAGCAGCTTCCCAACCTACAGCTGATTTGCCATGTGCTAAAATGAAAGTGAAACTAGCTGCAGAGGCAAATAGCTGGGAGAGACACACAGAGTTTTATTTTCTGCTGAACTGGATAGAAGGGGGTAAGTGAATAACTATAAATGTCTGTAGAATGTTCAAATTATTAGACTTATTTTTTAAATACTGCTTTATTATTGTTCTAGAGCCAGGGGTCTCCAACCTTGGCAATTTTAAGACTTGTGGACTTCAACTCCCAGAATTCCACAGCCAGCTTTGTTAGCTTTGCTGGCTGTGGAATTCTGGGAGTTGAAGTCCACAAGTCTTAAAGTTGCCAAGGTTGGAGACTCCTGTAAATCTAGACAACTTAACAAAATAAAGAAGCTTTTTAAAATAAATGCTTGCTCCGAAGAGGCCCAGTCAGTGCTACTGTATCTTCTTTTAAATAATAGAGAATAATGTATACTTCCAGAAATTTTAATTAATTTTAACAGCTCTGTACAAGTATAGTCTGAAATGTAACAGTGTCCTGTTTAGTATTAGAGTTAAATCCTGACTTACCTTGGAGTAGATCTATTTAAATAATTGGGAGGAGTTAGTGTGACTACATTTAAGAAAACTTTCTGGCATAATGTACATTTCTCCAATTCTTTGCTATTTCTATGGGTCAAGCACACATGCACAGAAATACACAGCAAACAGTGTATATCATCTGTGCTGTTTGCTGTTTGGCAAATTGCTTGGAGGCAGAGGCCTTTTTTCCTTGTTTTCCTCCCCCAAAACTAAGGTGTGTCTTATACTCCAGTGCGTCTTATACTCCAAAAAATACGGTATGTTTGTCCTATGTTTAGAGCTTTCAAAATTCACTCATTTTATTTCAAAAGCTGAGGTCGAATCAAACTGTCTTGGCTTGTATGCCCTGTGATTAGATAGATTTCCCCAAGGACTCAGTTCTCTTCATCTCTTTGAAAATCAATTGCCTGGAAAGAAATCACCCCTTGCTTCCAACCCATTCTTGGATAAGAAATCAAATGGCTGGACAGTTTCAGGGGAAACATACTGATACTTAATCATACGATTAAACCTAGCCACTATTTAAAATAATGCATAAAACTATTACTGGTTTAGCCATTGTTTGCTGAGTTAACCACGGTTTACTGGCTTTGATCTGTTTCTAAAAACAAATGAACCACATTGAAGCAGATCAGCATAAAAAACATATCCTAGTAACTTGTTCTTTAACCGGTTGTCCTCTGTGTGCATTGGAATGTCCCAGGATTTTTAGCTACCAATCGAGCAGGAATTCTTAAAGGCTGTAGTATTTGGAGAGGAAAAGACATGGGATGGATCTTTTAAGCTATTGTCTGATTTGGAATTATCTGGCCAACTATACTTTTTAATAGGTACACAGATCCCAATTCCCCCCCCCCCCATGTTTGCATGCCCATTTACAAAGGTTTCTGAAAAGTTTGGTTAGCTGAGGAAAGTAAGATTGTCTTGAAAACGTTGATCTATGGCAGTGATGGCAAACCGTTTTTTGCTCGGGTGCCAAAAGGGCATGCGCGATAGCATGCACACGTGCCCACACCCATAATGCAATGCTCCCCCACCACGCATGCATGCACAATCCCCCGCGCTTGCATGCAGGCCTCACTGAAGCCTCCGGACTTCCGGTAGGCCCGTTGGGCCGTTTTTTGCTCTCCCCAGGCTTCAGGAGGCTTTCCTGAAGCCTGGGGAGGGCAAAAACAACCTCCCCCCGCCCTCTTGAAGGCCGAAAATCTGCTGGCCAGTGCGCAAATACGCGCTGGAGCTGACATAGAGCAATGCCTCGTGTGCCCTCAGATATGGCTCCGCGTGCCACCTGTGGCACGTGTGCCATAGGTTCGCCATCACGGGTCTATGTTGATCCTAAAGCAGTCATGCTGAGCTCAGGTCCAGTGAATCTATGCCACATGTCAGTTAAACTTGGAAAACCTAAAGCAGTGTTTAAGATACAGACTTTAGCTCCCTGCCAATAGATCTTAAAGTGGCTGAGGTTAAGAATCGCTACCCTAAAGCAATATCTAGTTCTTGTTTCTGACTTCAGAGGTTGTGGGACCTTCATCACTGGAAGCTTTCTAGAAGCGACTGCATTGCCATCTGTCAGAAACAGCGGTGGGTTGCTACCGGTATGGTACGCTTCTATGAATCGGTAGCGGTGGCGGCAGGAGGCTCCGCCCACCTGCCCCGGACGCTTCTGCACACGTGCGAGCTGGTAGCGATGGGATTTAGAACCATCACTGGTCAGAAATGGTGTAGGGTCTCCTGCTTGGGCGGGGGGGGGGGTTGGACTAGATGACTGACAAGGTCCCTTCCAACTCTGTTATTATTCTGCTTATTTTTCAAATCCCAGATTCAGATTTCAGACCAAACATGAAACTTCTCATTGGGTGCTGATGGTGGTTTTTGTTTTGCTTTTTGGGGTGGGGTGTGGGGATGGGGTCTTTTGGTTCATTTGGCTGGCCTTAGCAATGGGATTAATTGGCAAACTAATATTCCTTTCTGATAGTTCCACTTGACAGGGCTTGTCTTCAAATAGTAGGTCTCTGCACTCAATTTTGTATTTTAGGAAAAAGGGGAATATGCAAAATGGAGGCTTTGACCTCTATTAGTCATTCAAATTCACGCTTTATATTTCTTTAAAACGTGACTGGTCACACACTGACTACAGTACTATGTCTAATTACAATTTCCTGTCCCTCCTCCAGAGAGAGCTGCCCCATTGTTAACAACAAAGGACTTTCAACTGCAATCAAGTGAAAACTCTCCTCCCCAAAGGAATAGTGGAAAAACTCTGGGAAGGACCAGTGATAAGGATTTTACGAGATGACTCACTTTTCTTTTCACTGTGGCTCCTTTAGTCATAGCTCCCCATGGGATCATTGTTCTTCGGATAGGACTTCAAGAGGGAATGCGATCACAATCATGTTGCCATTGCAAACACATGCAGTTGTATTATGCAAACCTTTGGGAGAATGGCACCACATTGTCTATAGGTTTAGTAAAATAACATTGAAATAATCAAGACAGCTTTACACTTTTTATAGTCAGAGAAACAAATCTCTGAATGTTGTATGTTAGAACAAAAAGTTACCGTATTTTTCGGAGTATAAGACACACTGGAGTATAAGACGCACCTTAGTTTTGGGGGAGGAAAACAAGGAAAAAAGGCCTCTGCCTCCAAGCAATTTGCCAAACAACAAGCAGCAAACAGCACAGATGATATACACTGTTTGCTGTGTATTTCTGTGCATGTGTGCCTGACCCATAGAAATAGCAAAGAATTGGAGAAATGTACATTATGCCAGAAAGTTTTCTTAAATGTAGTCACACTAACTCCTCCCAATTATTTAAATAGATCTACTCCAAGGTAAGTCAGGATTTAACTCTAATACTAAACAGGACACTGTTACTTTTCAGACTATACTTGTACAGAGTGTTAAAATTAATTAAAATTTCTGGAAGTATATTTATTCTATATTATTTAAAGGCAGATACAGTAGCACTGGGCCTCTTCAGAGCAAGCATTTATTTTAAAAAGCTTCTTTATTTTGTTAAGTTGTCTAGATTTACAGGGGTCTCCAACCTTGGCAACTTTAAGACTTGTGGACTTCAACTCCCAGAATTCCACAGCCAGCAAAGCTAACAAAGCTGGCTGTGAAGTCCACAAGCTGTGTAAACTTGTGGACTTCTGGAAGTTGAAGTCCACAAGTCTTAAAATTGCCAAGGTTGGAGACCCCTGGCTCTAGAACAATAATAAAGCAGTCTTTAAAACATAAGTCTAATAATTTGAACATTCTACAGACATTTATAGTTATTCACTTACCCCCCTTCTATCCAGTTCAGCAGAAAATAAAAATCTGTGTGTCTCTCCCAGCTATTTGCCTTTGCAGCTAGTTTCGCTAGTTTCACTTTCATTTTAGCACGTGGCAAATCAGCTGGGGATCGGGAAGCTGCTCAGGACTTGCTTGTCTTAACAGGCTGTTCCCTGTTTGCTGCAAACAGATAAATTGCTGGAAGACAGAGACCAAAGGGTGGGGGTGGGTGGGTGGGTATGTGTGGGTGGGTGGGTGGGGCTACATTCGGTGTATAAGACGCACCCAAGTTTTCATCCTCTTTTGGGGGGTAAAAAGGTGCGTCTTATACTCTGAAAAATACGGTATATTAGATCAGATCAGAAACTTGTCTAGTCTAGCACACTTGAGTTGTACAGGTGACCCTGGAAAGAACACAAGAGGAGCTTGAAAACAATCGTATTCTCTGGACTTGCTCCTCAGTATTCAGAACTGAGTGGCATAATTACACAGCAATCATCAGGACTTCTGTGTTCAGGTCATTTGTGAGTTCATTATTAAAACAAACTCCCTGGAAACGCACATTCCTATTTACTTTTATGTCTGTTCCTCGCCTCCTCTGAACCATCTTTTCTATCATATTTCTCTCTGGCTCTCAGTTTTAATAGAAAATAATGCAGATCACAGAAGTCTGAATCAGATCCTTTTCAGCTTCAAAGAATATAGAAACACGCACGCGCGCACACACACACACACAGAGAGAGAGAGAGAGAGAGAGAGAGAGAGAGAGAGAGAGAGAGAGAGAGAGGATTAGGAAAGGAAGAAGCTTTCAAATTCTGCTTCATGGGGTTTAAATATTTACTTCTTATATTAATTTTGCCTCTTTACATGAGCTTTCGTGTTTTCCAAATATAAATACATTTCTGTTTACATTTCTCCTAATTTTTCTATTAGGCTTTGCCTAATAAAAATTTTTTTCAAGTATTTTCCTAATAGAATATGTTTTTTTATCTAGCATCCATTTTTTTTAACCGCAGCATTGGTTGGAGTATAATTGTATTTTAGTTCATTTATTTTATTTTTTTCCAAAAAGTTTTATTAGTACAAAATTACATAGATAATAGCTAAACATTAAATAGAAAGTACAAACATTTTTTTTAATTTTTCTCCCCCCTAACCCACCCCTTTCCCTCCCCCCTCCCCCCCGGACTTCCCAGAGAGAGTACAGGGCATAATATCAATAAAATAAATTTAAATTAAATTAAAAAATTTTGACTTCCACCTTATTTTTTTAAAACTTCAACTCCAAATTGTACACTAATAAAAATTCCTTCCTCCTCCTTTCAATCATCTACCCTTCACAACATTTCTTCACTGTTAACTAAGAATTAAATGATTATTACATAAATGATGACTAAGTATTAAATACAAAAACCTTAAACTTCATCATAAAATCAATCAGTATATAAATAACTTACTATTACTATATATCAGATTATAAGCACTAATTCCAAACTTTAAATAACCTTCCTCCCAAAAAAAAAAATGTTAAATCTAATTGTAATATTTTATAACTGGATAGATAACAATTCCAAATCTTTCTCACAATTAAATAAAACTTAAATTGATATTACACAAAAAATAACTAAATAATAATACAAAAACCTTAAACTTCATCATAAATTCTACCACTCTATTAGTAACAAAATGTTACTATGTATTAAATTATTAGGTTCAAAAAAGTTCTAAATCTTTAAAAAGAATTAATAATACTTTGAATAAGCCCCCCAAAAAAAACAAAAGAAAAAAAAAGAATGCAAGAAGTAAAGAAAAGAAAAAAAAATTAAGGAAAGAAGGGAAAAAGAAAAGTACAGTCATAATGGCAACCATCTGTCCAATAAACTTCAACACTGCATCTTGTTGTATCTTGATGATGGTTGCATCTTTTTGTAACTTGATAATTTTGTAGTTGTCAGCTCGCCTCCCATCTGACCCCGATCTTCCATCTCCTTTTCCAGACTGTAGACATCTGTCTGGCTCTGCCAATCATTTAAATTTTGTAAATCTGTTTCGATTTGAAGAGGAAGGGATGGCTTTCCCTCCTCCTCCTCTTTTGTTTTCATACATCTTTCCTCTGGAATCTTGGATATATCAGCCTTTAAGACGTTGACATAAAATTCAGTAGCTTTCTTTGTTGTATTAAGCCGATATCTTTTTCCCAGAAATTTCACTGCAACTCCTGTTGGTGCTTCCCATTTGTAATGTAAATTTAACCTTTTAAATTCATCAATCAGAAAGGTATAATCTTTTCTGGCTTTGAGCATTTTAGAGGGAATTTCTTTCCATATCATCAGTTCCTGGCCATTCACCTGCAGGTTATTTTTAAACGTCGCCTGTATAATCCTATTCCGTAAGGCTCTTGTAGTAAAGTATATTACAATATCCCTTGGTAGGTGTTTTTGTTTTGCATACCAGGAGTTGATTCTATATATTTTATCAATTTGCCTGGCTAGTTCTTCTTTAGACAGTCCAGACACCTGCTCCAAAGCTTCCACCATCCTTCCTTTCAAATCTTCATATAATCCTTCTTTCAACCCCCTGACCCTTATGGCAAATTCCATGGATCTGAATTGCGTCATTAACACCTCTGTTTCAAAATTTGCAATGTCATTTTGTATTTTATCTATATATTCTACTGAAGTTGTCAAAACTTGTTTGTTTTCTTCAATGCGGTTTGCCAAAACTTCAATATTTGTTGCTAGACCTTTACATACCTCCAACACATCATTTCTAATTTGTTGGTCAATATTCTTTAAAGCAGCCTGCATTTTATTATCTATTTCACTAATTTTTTGGTTAAATTCAACAATAAGTTCATCTTTCATAATCTTTAAGGTACTTATTAAATTTTCAGGTGTTAAAGACTTTGGGGGTGTTAACTCAGTGGTAAGTTGCATTTTAGAAATATAACCAGATGAATAATCCATTCTTTTATTCAAAACAATCTTTCCAGATTTTGAAGCCATTTTAGTATTTCCAGTGGTGAACAAAGAAAAAGCCAAGCCTCTAGTTAAAGTTCTTTTAAATTTCTTTTAAAATTCTTTCAAATTCCAAAGCCAGATAGAATTTTATTTTTAAAAAATTGTCAGTTATTATTTAATCCAGAATCGGGAGACAGAGAGAGTAAAGCCAACTTTCAAAATCAAAAATTTCCATAAGAAAAAAAGCTGCTAGGGAAACGAAAGTTACTTTCACTTCTCCTCCCACTTTCTCCGATCGCCATGTTGTAGCCTAATAACTGTTACTTAGTTTCTTCCGAAGTGAAAATCAGCAGTGGAGTTGAAAGAAAAAAAAAATCTGTACTTGCCCTTTAAAATCCTGTCTCTCTCTGTCTGCTTGTTTAAACAATTAAGTAGTTGTAATCCCATTCACGAAGCAGCGGGTGGTCACAGCATCTTGCTCCGCAAAAGCGGAGGTTTCCAAGTCCCCGGAGCAAGAGACAGGCTGGCTGGGGAGCCCTCACCTTTCGCGCCCCTAGCTGACACTTGGGGCACTAGGGGGGGCTCTACCCCACCTGTCCGGCTCTCATCTCTCCCCTTTGCCCGGGGCAGAGACTTTCAAGCCGCCAGACAGCTGTTCTGGCGGCTTTAACGGGGAAAAGGAAAGGCGCTCAACGAGGAGCGTCCGCGATGCAGCGATCCGGAACCGGAAGTCTATTTTAGTTCATTTATTATGCAAATTCGGCAAAGTTACATCAAACAGAGAACTAAATAAAAAAATTCTCCCACGTACTTATTTAAGGCTATATTTAAGTATCCTGAAAACAACAACCCCAGAATAAAAGCAGTAGCTTTAGTGTGTTCCCAATCAAAGCCCTGCTTTTGTTCTCTCCTTTTTCTAGGAAGTAGATTACTGTAATATCATATGGCCAGGTGGAAATATCCAAACAGGTATAGTTTTACTCAAAACCACAAAAAATGCTCCCCTCAGTGAGTGAGTGAAGAGAAGTTGCTGTCTGAAAAAGGAAATGTCAGCTTTCAGAGGCATAACATTTCAGCTGGTGCTGGTCTCAAGAACAACGGCACTTTGCAGAGTTATAAGGAGGATCAGATGAAGACAACAAGCATTCTGGTTGGTTGGGGGCTTCCTGTGAACATGCCTCCATATATATATATATATATATATATATATATATATATATATATATATATATATATATATATATATATATATATATATATATATATATATATATATATATATATATATATATATATATATATTGAAATTGGAAGTGTCTTGGTGACATTTCAATGAAGTCTCATTCATCATCAGGTTTGGGTTTGCTTATTGCTTATTGCGATTTTAAAAAGACCAGAACTATCGCCATAACTGAACACTTTAACAACAGAATAATCAGAGAAGCCATTGAGATAGAAAAACGCCCACACAGCATGAATAAACGAGATGACACCTCCCGCCTACCAGCCATTTGGAAACCCGCCCTTATTGACAAACAAGTCCCTAACACAAAGAATGACACCAGACCCACACTCAAGAAAACCACACAGGATGTCACCACCACACATCCACGCAATAAGCAAACCCAAACCCACATCAGTGAGGCACGACCACAAACCAGAAGCTATACTACAGCTGCATCATTAGCCACTTTAAACCCCTCCAATCCATACATGAAGCAAACTGACACCCTCCATGAAGATGTGGCACAAACACGAACACGAAGCCAAACAACAGCAATGCAGCTCACCAGCTGAAATCCCCCTGCAAGTCAGACTAACCTGAGCACACACCTACCCAATCAGAGCACAGCCAACCCCCCATCCAATCAGAGCACAGCCAAGCCCCCAACCAATCAGAGCACACCTCCAACCAATCAGAACACAGCCAAGCTCCCACCCTATCAGTTCAAACCCCCACTGGCAGTTAAAAGGAAGAAACAGCTGCAATTTCACATTGCTCCTAGAAGCAGGAAGCAGAAGACACCAGCCTGATGATGATGAATGAGACTTCATCGAAACGTCGCCAAGACACTTCCAATTTCACGCGGGAGAAAACCCGAATAACCAAATACCAAATATATATAAGAAATACTTTCTGGACATCTTTTCTTATCACTATTGTGATTGAGACCAGTGTTGACCCATGCTGCTGCATTTAGACTGGCTTTCTCCCAATATATAAAATGATTTATAGCTGCTCACAGAGGTATGCATACATCTCTGCCAATCCAATCAGTCTTGGGGCATTTCTCTACCCAAGCATAATGCCTACCACTCAGGGGTGGGTTGCTCACTTACCGATACCGGTGCACTGCGCGCACATCTCCACATTTTGGGTGCGCGCAAAATCTTGGCGAAATCTCATGAGGGGACGCGCGCACACACGAGATTTTGGCGTGATTTTGCTTCCGCGCATGTACAGAAGCAAAAAAGCCCAAAAATTCACACAAAAAGATGGTGATGCGCGCGACGGGGCGGTCGTGCGCAAATTGCACAATCGGCCGCTCCCTACCGGAGCTACGCACCGGACAGCTCCGGTAGGAACCCACTACTGCTACCACTCATCCTTGAGCCAGCAGGAAATAATACCAGCTATGAAATTCATCGTCTCCATGTGATCCTTCTCCTGCCTCATTTTGAACTCACTGCAGTCACCCCATTTCTCTCTTGGGTAATGGGTGGCAGAGCCTAATGGGTTTTTTACCTACTTGAGGCTGCCCTTAGATAGTGTTGGAATAAGAAGGAAAAGGCCACTGGTATAGCTAAGGGCAGCGTAAGCCTGCCTTACTCCATGAGCTGAGTATTGGATGAAGGCAGCATTATGGGGACAGAGCAAAATGTTTGCCCGGCCATTATCTGTGCAACTGGGGACTTGGTCTAAAACAGCCATCTACCCTCCAGTTCATTCCTTTTACTATAATTCCAGCAATGTAGAGGGAAAGTGGAGACACACAAAGGCTCGCCGTCCTATTGTGGCATTGAGGGAACTCCTCCAGGTAGCTTCACTGTAGTTACAACAACCCTGTGCAATTACTGCTGAGATTCCCTGCATTCTCACTTGTTGGAGAATGGAACAGTGTACAAATTGTGGTCTCTTCATTGGCATCCACAGTGGCAGGTGTTGAAACCGGCAAGGTAGTGGATGCAGCCTCAGGATTCAAGCTTCCCTCTTTCATATTGATGTCATTTACGTGGGCAAAGAGGTTGGACTTCCATTGCAACCCTGCATCCAGCATCTTGGCTGTTTTGAACAAACACACATGCAAACCCCCCCCCCCAAATAGTGGCAGATGGCCTATCAACCTCTGCCTAACTTACCTGCTACCCTTCAGCATAATTGGACAGCACCACCCAGTAAGATTAGTCAGCCACATCAGATTCTGTATGTGCAAGAAATGTGTCGTTTTCATCTCGTTTTCTCTCTCAGGTTTGGTTGGTTGAAGAAAGAGTTTGGAAACTCCTCCCAGCCCATTGAAAACCATGCTTTAGAGAGATGTGGGACAGCAGTGAAATCTACTTACCTTCCCTACTGGTTTGGAAGCACGCACTTTGTACGTGCGCCACCGTCATGTGCGCTTTTTCACCCTCTGCGCATGTGCAGAAGGCTTTGCGCATGCACAGAGGGTTAAAAACAAGAAAATGGCGATGTCCGGGCGGGTGAGCGGAGGCTTGTGCTGCCGCCGCTACCGGTTCTCCAAACCACCGGGGGCTACCGCTACCGGTACGCCCGAACCCGGGGCGTACCGGTAGGATTTCACCACTGTTGTGGGAGCATAACTCCAGGGGGCTTCCATGATCAAGAGCAGCCTTATGACTCTCGGTGACGGAACTATTTCTCAGCTCATTGAGAGCTGTTGCTAGTGGGGGACCGAGAGAAGCTCAAGAGAACACCAGGATACCAAGAGTTGGTTTGGGATGCTGCCTTTATTTAGTAGCCGTTGTTTGGGAATTTTGCAGTGGTGTACCTGCCTTGTATGTTTCCATTTGAGGAAAGCAAAGTTTATTCTTCCCTTCCTTACTCATAAGCCATACATTTTAGTGAAATATACAGAATGGGCTCCACAGAGAGGATTCAGTAGAATTAGTATTTCTTGTGGACCACTTGCTAGTTTGTGTTGAGTAATAGGTTGCTTTTCCAGTCTCAAATTTCCAAAAGGAAAACACAGCTTTTGTTTTTAATATTCTCCTCCCATCCTACAGGAATGTCCTCCTTCCTACTTCAATAGCAACCAGAGACTGGTGGGATCCCAGTCTGGAGCACAGCGAATGGAGGCAGGTGCTGCTGAAAACCCTGGCGTTCAGGTGGGAGAGCCTTTTTTTTAAATAGATGGATGGATCACCTGGAAGATGAGATAAGCATACAGGGGGAAAAGCATGGTTGGGTTGAGCATAGTAGAGGAACTTGGCAATGGGGCCACAAAGGAAGCATATTGAAGAGATTGTGTATGTGAATATCCACATGAATGTGGTAAAGTGAGTTTTTTTAAAACCCCTTTGTTATTTGTATAAGTAACTCAAGGCAGCAAATATACCTAAGTACTCCTTCCTCCTCTTCCTATTTTCCCCATAATCAAAACCCTGTTAGGTGAATTGGGCTGAGAGAGTATGACTGGCTGAAAGTCACCAGTGTAGGCTGGTGACACCCAGGGGGAGGGCCTTCTCTGTGGGAGCACCCACCCTCTGGAATCAGCTCCCCCCAGACTTAAGAACCATTCACGACCTGTCCACCTTCCGCCGTGCCCTCAAGACGTATTATTTTTATCAAGCCGGGCTGGCGTGAAAAAGTTTTTGGGGTTTTTAAAATTTTAAGATTTTACCAAATTTTAATTGTATTAAATCACGGCCACACCGAATATTTTATTTTAATTGTATATATATTTTAATGTTTATATTGTGTTTTTTACTTGGCTGTTCACCGCCCTGAGTCCCCTGGAGAAGGGCGGTATATAAATCTAATTAAACTAAACTAAACTAAACTAAACTCAACCGGCTTTCATGCCCAAGATGGGTTTAGAACTTAGTCTCCTGGTTTCTAGCCTGGTGCCTTAACCACTAAACTGGTCTTAGTAGGAATTTGGATATGTTTGTGAAATTGCAAATTATCTAAATGATGCATTTAATGTAATCATCAGATAAGCATTGTTCAGTATGGCTCTGCAGAGATGCCGCCTGCCATTATAGTATAAAATCTTTCACTAGGTAGCAAGAGAAGAATCTAATAGAGTTAACACGGCTTTGAATATAAAGATGATAGAAGATGGCCCCATCAGTACTACTGTGTGGTTAAGACACATTGAAGACTGGGCCACTTCAGCTATCTTATAGTAAAGAACAGACTATTTAATTGGGTAGCAAGTTGCTAGATTGTTCCCTTTTTAATATAGAATGCTGCAAAGCATGTCAATGGTTCTGTACAGAAAAGTGTAGAAGGCTTATGATAGCCTTTCCTAAGTCAGCCTGCTACCAGACAGGTTGGTTGGGCAACAGATCCAATTACCTGCAATCATCATAGCCACAGATCATGATTTCTGAGAATTATGCGACTTATAGTATGGTACAGGTAAGCCTCGACTTACGATCACAATTGAGCCCAAAATTTATGTTGCTAAGCAAGACAGTTGTTAAGTGAGTTTTGCCCCATTTTACGACTTTTCTTGTCACAGTTGTTAAGTGAACCACTGCAGTTGTTAAGTTAAGTAATACAGTTGTGAGGGGAATCTGACTTCCTTATTGACTTTGCTTCCCAAAAGATGATCACATGACCTCAGGACACTGCAACTGTCATAAATATATGCCAGTTGCCAAATGTCTGATTTTTGATTACGTGACTATGGGAATGCTGCAATGGTTGTTAAGTGTGAAAATGGTCACAAGTCATTTTTGTCAGTGCTATTTTTAACTTTGAAGTGTCACTAAATGAATGGTTGCAAATCGAGTATTGCCTATACACACACACACGCACACACACATACACACATATATGTATGTATATATGTGTGTATATATATATATGTGTGTGTGTATATATATATATATGTGTGTGTGTGTGTATATGGATGTATATATGTATATATATATGACCGGAAATTATACAATTGGGCTATCAATGGTAATGTTGTTAGGCAGATTTTCCATTTTAAGTATCTAGGTATTCAATTTCAGAATACTGGTGCTTGGACTAAACATCAAACCCAAGTGCTGAATTCGGCTTCCTGTAGCCACCAGCAGATTAGGCTAAAACTTAACCCTGACAAGACTGAGTGGCTGTGGATATTGCCTCCTAAGGACCCGACCAATTGTCCCTCCTTGGTTCTTGGGGGGGAGAAATTAGCCCCCTCAGAACGGGTCCGCAATTTGGGTGTCCTCCTAGACCCACAGCTAAAATTGGAACAACATCTTTCAGCTGTGGCTAGGGGGACCTTTGCACAGGTACATCTTGTGCACCAATTGCGACCCTACCTGGAGAAGGAGGCACTTCTCACAGTCACTCACGCCCTTATCACCTCACGGCTGGATTACTGCAATGCGCTCTACATGGGGCTACCCTTGAAAAGTGTCCGGCGACTGCAACTGGTGCAAAATGCAGCTGCGCGAGCTGTGGTGGGTGTACCAAGATACACCCACGTAACACCGATCCTCCGCCAGCTGCATTGGCTGCCCATTAGTCTCCGGATCCAATTTAAGGTGTTGGTTTTAACCTTTAAAGCCCTACATGGCTCAGGGCCAGGTTACCTTCGGGACCGCATCCTGCCGCATACCTCCCTACGACCGGTCAGGGCCCACAGAGTCGGCCTCCTCCAGGTCCCATCGACCAAACAATGCCGGTTGGCGGGGCCGAGGGGGAGGGCCTTCTCTGTGGGAGCTCCCTCCCTGTGGAACCAGCTTCCCCCGGAGATCAGGACCATCCCCACCCTGCTGGCCTTCCGTAAAGCAATAAAAACTTGGCTCTTCTGGCAGGCGGGGTGAAAGTGAGACCAACTAGATTAGATATGGGTCTCCCCCCCTTGATTGTGAATGTGAGATACTCTTTTAACTTTTGTATTGTATTTTTTAATTATTGTATTTTATATTTTATAATGGATTCTAATATGTTGTGAGCCGCCCAGAGTCCCCTGGGAGTTGGGCGGCATAGAAATCCACTTAAATAAATAAATAAATTATAAAATTCTTTTTTACCCAAGGGGGCCAGTTTATTCCTTCTGCTCTGCGTATATATAAAGCCAAAACCTTGGCCCAAACTCTTTATGGAGTTCCCATATGGATACGAGGCTTCAAGGATTGTATTGAAAGAACCCAGGCTGTTTTTCTAAGGAAACTCCTGGGTCTTCCTCCTTGTGTTGGATTTGCTCCGATGTACCTGGAATTGGGCATTTGTTCAGTCGAATGCATGGCGTGGATTAACACCTTTAAATGGTGGTTTCGGCTGCTCTTTTCGGCAGTCCCTGGTAGCTACCTTTCCTTAGTGTTTGCTGACTCTCATACTTCTCATTGGGAGAGGGAGCTGATGAAGAAACTCCACTTGCTAGGTTTTACGGAGGATGCTCTGGGAGATTAGGTCTCAAGGACGCCCAGTTTAGGGTAGTCCAACGGCTTGTGGACATAGATTTGCAATATTTAAGATCCAGAGCCAATAAAACCTGCTCCCCGTTGATTTTCAGCCATTCTAATAATTATGGATTGAGGATGGCTTCATATTTCTATACTCTAACCATCCCCAAGTATAGAAGAGTCTTTTCCCTAGCCGTTTTAATGTTTTGCCCTCAGCACTACTCGACGGGCGATTCAAGAGGCTCCTGATTAGTGAGCGACTATGCCCTTGTGATAGGGCTGAGGTTGAAACTGTGGAGCATATCTTATCATACTGCCCTATGTATAACACAGCCAGAATTAAATTATTGTCTCTTCTTGGAATTGATCCCTCTGGTTCTAATGCTAGTAATTTGGCCTTATATTTCTAGGGGATGATTCCTCCTATATTATTTCTCAGGTTTCAAAATTTTTCTTAAGAGCTGTAACTATTAGAGGAGAACGTTGTAATTCCCTTTAGCCAAGACTTTTGGTGTTGATTGTTTGTGATTGTATTTTTTTTCTTTTTGTTTTTTGTTGCACTTGTATTTTGGTCTGTGACTGTAAAATAAAATTATATTATAATTATAATTATATGTATATGTAGTGTATATGTATATGGAGGTATTAGATTAAGAAAAATTTAGCTTCGATGCAGTTAACTTTGATAAATATATGGTGCAAATTGAAAGTATTCCTTTCTTGACTTAAAATTAAATATTAGATGTTTTAGAGGAGTGTTATTACTACAATTATTAACGTTTGTATTACAGTACTGTTATATTGTTTTTAACTGTTGTTGATTGTATGCCACCCACAGTCATGTTTAGTGAAATGGGCGGCTATATAAATCTCCTAAATAAAAAATACATACAGTATTTTAATATGACAGCCATTCTCCACATTCATCTGAATTAGTTGGCAGTTTCTTCTCTGCTGAACAATGAGATGCAATTTTTCTGAAGAGCGGTATTATCATCTTTATAGATACGATGGCAGTCAGACCCAGAATTTCTATTGCTCAGTGATGCAATTGTAAAGTGTGACCCATCACTTAAGGATGGCAATCCCTGCAGTTGTGATCTTTAACTGAATCCCATGGTCATTAGTTGAGGCAGCTTGCTTCCAGCTTCTCACAACTAAGTCAGTGGAGAAGCCGACAGGAAGTCGCAAGTTCCAAGTGGCTTGCAAGCAGGCCAGCAGGCAGATGGGCTGTTGCTGAGTGGGGGAGGACATGAGGAAGGCATGGCCATGGACAGGGAGATGCAGCAAGGCTCAGTGATGGTACACAAAGGATGTGAGGGAGAGGTGGTGAGGACCTGTGAGGGTGTGCAGAGGTACATGAGGGTGAGAGGGAGGTGAAGCTCAAGGAGAATGCATGGGGATGTGCAAGGAAGGTGCAGTGAGGGTTGGAGACAATGCACAAGGATGTGGGGCGGTGAGGCTACAAGGGAAGCACAGCAAAGGTTGGAGTGTGTGTGCAGGGGTTCAGTAGGGCTCAGGAAGGGTGCAGGGAGGCGCATGAGTGGCTGGCACAGAGAAGCTGGGGGAAGATATGTGGGTGGGGGAGACTTAGGCCAGCAATCTACAAACTTCCTTGCTGGCTTCCCCATTGATTTTCTGGGGAAGCCGGCAGAAAGTTGCAAATGGAAATCATGTGATTGTGGGGTGTTGTAACTGGTTGTAAGTGTGAACCAGTTGACAATTACCAGTTGACAATTAAGTGTGACCATAAGGGTACTGGGATGGTCAGAATTAAGTGTGACCATAAGAGTACTGGGATGGTCAGAACTTCGAGAACTGGTTGTAACCCACCATTTGTTCAGCGCAAATTTTTTTTTTAATATGAATTTTTAATTTTTATATTTGTTTTTAATGTAACGTTTATTACTGGTGATTCTTGTATCTTCTCTCTGTTGTACGCCGCCCTGAGTCCCTTGGGAGTTGGGCGGCATATAAGAAAACCGTAAACAAACAAACAATAAACAAACAAAGCAATCCAAATTTCAAATAAAGTTGCTGGTTGCTGGACGAATGGTCATAAGTCAAGGACTATCTGTAATTGTCTGAATGCCTCCTTGTGCCCCCGTCCCCCCGGAAGTCTTCCATGCACATGTATTCTTTCCCTGCAGTCTGAAATGCAGATCAAGAATAATTTTATTAGATGTGCATGGGGAAGATTGGCTCTAAATCTTCTTCCTTCCCCCCCCCCCACCGAAGCTGATCATTATTTGCCACAATATTTTTTCCAGAGTTTTTAAATCCTTACAGAAAGATGGCAACTTATAGCTGGTATACAAGTAGTCCTCAACTTACAACCATTTGTTTAGTGACGGTTTGAAGTTTAAAAAAGTGACTTAAGACCATTTTTCACACTGAATGACTGTTGCAGAGCCTCCACGGTCACATGATTAAAATTCGGACGCTTGGCAACTGGCTGATATTTATGATGGTTGCAATGTCCTGGGGTCATGCGATCACCTTTTGCAATCAATAGAGAAGCCAGATTTCCCCTTACAACCGTGTTACTAAGTTAACAACTGCAGTGATTCACTTAACAATCACTGGCAATAAATGTTGTATAAATGGGGCAAAGTTCATGTAACCACCCTCTCACCTAGCAGCCAAAATTTTGGCCTCAATTGTGGTCGCAAATCGAGGACTACCTGTATGGAAAGAAAATTGTTCTGTCTCATAAATTAGCACCAATCTTCTTGCTGCATATTGTTGGGAGTACTCCAAATGCTTGCTTAGTTTAATGGATTAGGCTGGTTTATAGACTCTGAAAGGAAGAGAACAATAGAGTTACATTAGCCTCGGTTCTGGCCTTATATCTGTTTGATAATAAGCAATGTAAACCTAATGTGGATGCTTGCCTACATTACAGGGCTCTCCAACCTTGGCAACTTTAAGACTTGTGGACTTCAACTCCCAGAATTCCTCAGCCAGCTTTGCTGAGCAAACTCAGGTTTGCTGGCTGAGGAATTCTGGGAGTTGAAGTCCACAAGTCTTAAAGTTGCCAAGGTTGGAGACCCCTGGCATACAGTAAACGTGGGGAGGGGGGGAACGTCTTGTGGATTTACCAAACGTTTGAAAGACAACCTTTGTTCCTTTGTCTACCTAGGGAGATGAATTGTTCTGTGTTGGTAGCCCCAGTAGCTATCAGCTTCCACAATGGGAGCAGTCTCACCTACCAAGCTATGAGAGTGTACGAAAAAAGGATCGGCAACGGGAAATCCACCAGATGATTGCTGATAGATTTGGATTATGGGCGGAAGTCTCTCCAGAGGTGAGCAATCAGTAGAAATGGTCTCTCGGGATGAAAAATATCTATCTTATATCTAGTTCTATAAAAATTATTCCCCTGATGAGGTATTTATAGAATTTGTTCCAAGTCCTTTTTATTGAGATAACTTGGGACTCTGTTCCATTATTTTTTTCAAAACAGTTTTTTTTTAAATCTTAAGAGGAAGGAACAGAGTGTTCCAGGAATCTCCAGTGCTTGCCACTTGTTTATATTCTTTCTGGTTAATGATTCATCTTGTATCTTTTGAAAAGTAGTCTTTCTGTCTTCTGCAAGGAGCTACGGTGGACAAGGAGGCAATCGTGCATAAGAGATATGTCCATTTAAAGCCATAAGTGAGTGGGTTGGTTTGTGAATAGAGCCCCAGGGCAGCGGTGAAATCTACTTACCTTCCCTACCGGTTCGGAAGTGCGCACTTCACGTGCGCACGCTTGCTCCCCTTGCGCGCTTGTTCACCCTCGCTCCGCTCACGCGCACGCTTTTTCAACCTCTGCGCATGCGCAGAATGCTTTGCGCATGCGCAGAGGGTTAAAAACAGCAAAATGGCGACGTCCAAGCGGGTGGGCGGAGCCTCGCGCTGCTGCCACTACCGATTCTCCAAACCACCGTCCACCGCCGCTACCGGTACACCCGGACCGGGCCGGACCGGTAGCATTTCACCCCTGCCCCGGGGGTTTCAATAGAGGCATATAGTTTTATCTTCAGCTTCTCTCACAACCTTGTGCAGGGCAACAGGCCATGAAGATTTTGCATTTTTGCTTGTTCTCATCTTGATACGGTACTCCTTGGGATATTTCTGGATATCTGAAATAATTGGTGCTTTTTTTCAACTTTGCTTCTGCCTGTTATCAGTCCCTGTCTTGTTCAGATTTCAAGCTAAAAGATAATGCAATTCAGAGTAAAGCATGTGGGTCCACATTAAATTTGCAGTGTTTCTGCTGTGTTGGACCAAGTCTATCTATCTATCCAGCCTGTATCAAAGAGCTAAACTTAAGCAAGGCCTTCTCCCACTTTTACTTGTGCTCATTTTACTGCAAGGACGTGGAACCTGAAAGACATTTTCTACAAGCAGAACTGTCCCTGAACATGTGGCTCCTCTCAGCTTGCAACCACTCACCAAAGTACAGATCGGAAATTTGTGATTCTTCAGAGCTTTTTAGATGATTAACTCCCTTCAGGTCGAGTTGACCTGGCTAGCAATAGTAGATGATGCAACCTGTAGTCCATCATCTGGACAGCTGCATCTTCTTCATTCATCCATGCAAAGGGGAGTGATTTATCAATTTTTCAAAACCCATCCTGTTCACTTATTTTGATATTCCAGATACCCAGCTTATCCTAAGTCAAGAGAAATTGCGATAAATGTGTAATTGCATTGGTTTTCCTTGACACAGAATGCCACTTTGCTTTTATTGTAGTTCTTTCCCAATTATTTAAAAGTGAGACCAGTTGACACCAGTAAGATTTCCAGCCTTGAGATATGTATGCAGGATACAGCTTGGCTTATGCCATATCATAGGCCAGGGGTGTCAAACTCATGGCCCGTGGGGAGGATTCGGCCCGCAGGGTGTTTAAATCTGGCCCGTGGGGCCAGCTTGCAAATAGCAAAGGACTGACCCATGGTGCTTCTGCTCGCAAAAACAGGGCGCGGGTGGGGCGTATGTGACCCCCCCCCCCCCGTGTCCCGTTTTCAGCCTGGACGGCCTCCTGCAGCACCCTGCTGGCCAAACCCCAATTCCCTCCCCCCATGGCTGGCCCACTGAGGAGAACTACAATGCTGATCAGGCCCTCGAAGAAAATCCAGTTTGACACCCCTGTCATAGGCAGACATATGAGACTCCTTCAGCCCCCATTCAAAATACCTATTTGGAGTTCTCACTAGTTTTAACTGAGTGTGTTAAAAACCCTCTGGTTAAGATAGCAAAGCAAGAACTTACCTATGCAAGAAATTGAAGGAGTGGTGGAGTTTGTTCAGGTGTTTGTCAGGTTAGGGTTATCTTTAGCCATGGAAGTTCGCTTAGTGACTTTTGACTAGTCACACACACACACACACACACACACACACACACACACACACACACACACACACACACACACACACACTCACACTCAGCCACCCAATATCACAAGGTGATTGTGGAGAAAGTAGAAGAGAATCCCCTGTATGTCTTCTTATGTCTCTGAGGGAAAGTTGAGATGTAGACAAAATAAATATTACTATTGATAAGGGATAATTAAAAAAAGAGTCATAGTGGCGCAGTGGTTAGAATGCAGTATTTATTTATTTTATTTATTTATTTAGTGCTCTTATATGCCGCCCTACTCCTTGGGGACTCGGGGCGGCATACAACATTTAAAAAACAGCTAAACAATATAATTTAATAACAATTTAAAATACATTTAAAAGAAACATACAAAAACATACATACGTGGGGGAGACCAAGATGAAAATCGTCTCAAAGCCCCACCTGCAGGAAGAGCCATGTCTTCACGGCTTTTCGGAAGGCCAGCAAGGTGGGGACAATTCGTATCACTGGGGGGAGTTGCTCCAGAGAGCAGGGGCCCCTACAGAGAAGGCTCTCCCCCTAGGGCCCGCCAGCCGACATTGTTTGGTTGATGGGACCTGGAGGAGACCCACTCTGTGGGACCTAACCAGTCGAAGGGAAGTATGAGGTAGGATGCGGTCCCGGAGGTAACCTGGTCCTAAGCCATGTAGGGCTTTAAAGATGATGATCAACACCTTGAATTGTACACGGAGACCAATGGGCAGCCAATGCAACTGGCGGAGTATGGGTGTTACGTGGGTGTATCTTGAAACACCCACCACAGCACGCGCAGCCGCATTTTGCACCAGTTGAAGTCTCCGAATACTCTTTAAGGGTATTGCAGACTAATTCTGCTGACTGCCGGCTGCCAACAGTTCGGCAGTTTGATCCTGATCGGTTGAAAGTTGACTCAGCCTTCCATCCTTCCAAGGTCCTTAAATTGAGTACCCGGATTGTTGGGGGCAATATATGCTGACTCTGTAAATTGTTTTGAGAGGGCTGTAAAGCACTATGTAGCGGTATATAAATCTAAGTGCTATTGCTATAATACAGATAGGGAATTTGTATTTCTAGTGTGTTTTTGAGGGAAGGTGGGAAAAGCTAGAGATGGACAGTATTGCTTTGGTCTCAACCTGTTAGTAGGTCACCTATATCATGTATTCTGGCTGCTCTTTACCCATAGTACTCTACCTATAGAGTACCCATAGTACTCTACCCATAGAGTACCCATAGTACTCTAACCCATTCAAGACATCAGGGTCTTTACTATGCCTTATAATAGTGGTGTGAGAAACTAAAATAGAAACAAAACTAATCTTGCCTATTCTAGCAACTGGTGGTGCGCAAAATGTTTTGAGTCTAAAATGTTTCAAAACACTGTCTAGTACAGCTACTGGTACAAAACATGACATTTGGAGTTCAAAATGATTGTCCTGAGCATTTTGGAAATGTTCTGGTACTACTCAGGCTATTGTGAAAATGTTCTGGCCTTGAAAACTGGCCTTCGAGAGGAGTGGAGCAATATCTGAAAACTTTTACGAGAGCTGGAACAACTCTTTTTGAACTGAACAGCTTTAAAAAAGCCTTGCACGTTTTTAATTATACTTTGAAACATTACGTAAAACCATCAGTGCTCACCGAAATCAAAAGTCTATTTATTAGGTGGTTATTTTCTCTGGTATTTTAGTCAAAGAATAATGATTTGTTTCTAGCCTCAGTGAACTGTGATTAAATGAAAGGCTTATCCTATTGCTGCTGCTTCCAGGGTTTCAAAATCTACAGAATTTGTTTGGCAAGAGGTGATAATAGAAGAAAAGGAAAAAGTGCATGGCCTCTGTGCAAATATGCCTCCAGCATATTACAGGCATTTCTTTAAAACTGTAGCCTCATAGAAGTGCTTTGAAGCCCCATTTCAAACAATTCTCAGTCTGTCCTGTGCTGTAGTGAAAGAGTTAATAATCAGGGTGAACGATATTGACATTTCAAGGAAATAATTGCTTAGAGCAGAATACTTAACTGAGATGAAATAGCACCAACTTCACTACTAGGAATGTAATCTCATATATAATTATTAGGGAGTCCATTCAATTGATCTCCGAGGAATTTACAACCTAGATCTTTTATCTGAAAGTAAATGCTTTTGAAATCACAACCTGGAACCCTATGCTGGGACTTCTAACGGCCTTGAGCCTTAAAACTTTCATATCAACAAATAATGGCAGTCAGCATCTTGAACACTAATTACAACTTAGATTACACACTTAAAGCACTTTCTACAGATATATAAGCCCTTATATAATAGCACGTAATCTAGATAGCCAAACGGTAGATAAGTAAGAACTCACGTTGGAACATACATCTAGCTTCAAGTCTTTGTACTCAGATCATACTTCTGTCCTCAAAATCCAGCACTTCTTTTCTTCTCACCCTACCTTTCCCCCTGCAGTATGTTGAGGTTTATTTTCTCCACATGCCAAACCTGAAGTAATGAGCTTTAGAAAGGGAGAACTCATCCTGAGTCATCAAGGGATTGCTTTGAATATAAATATTCGCCAAAACTTACAAGCTGAAGGCAGGAAAAAGAGCAGAGCAGGTATTTCTGAGTTGTATCTCTTGGTAGCTCTAGCCACCTTGACAGGAATGAACAATGCCAGGAACTGAAATTCTGTAATCTGGTATTGTGTAGTGGGCTTCAGTAGGCAAGAAGCAGACCAGCATAGCTACAGCAGCATTTATTGACTCAAAACTGGAACTGAGGAACAGCAGGCAAATGCCTGTAATTTATACACTGAGCCCACAGGGCCTTAACCAATCATAATACTAGAAAGAGCCCGCCCAAATATGAATGTTCTAAGTTTCCCTCCAAAACAGTTCGAGTTAACAGTTAGGGTCATCTAAAGGTTAGTTTCACTTTAGCAGGGCTTAACACAACCCTAACCCTAACCCTAACACAACTATATGTGGGAGCCGAGGTGGCACAGTGGTTAAATGCAGCTACTGCAGGCTACTCCAGCTGACTGCTAGTTCAGCAGTTCAGCCGTTCAAATCTCACCAGGCTCAAGGTTGACTCAGCCTTCCATCCTTCTGAGGTCGGTAAAATGAGGACCCAGATTGTTGGGGGCAATAGAGAGGGCTGTAAAGCACTGTGAAGCGGTATATAAGTCTAAGTGCTAAGTGCTATTGCTATATATACTCAATACATAATACTTGAGATATAAAAAAGGATGTTCTTCCTTTTCTTTCTTAGAAAAGATGTATCCTCTGAATTAAATAGGTTGAATATCTTTATAGGCAAAATTTTGCCCTAAACAAGGCCAGGACAGTTAATGTTTATTGTGGGTGCCATTTCTTTGGAACTATGTATTAGAGCTACTGCAGAAATCCAACCTAGCATGCTTATTCAATTCTAAAAATCATAGCCAGATGTAAGTTCAGCAACCATAGCTTATTTGCAGTTGCCTCTCTCTGGGATTTCTTATTAACCTTTTGCCTTATAGATTCTTTTTGTCTTTAGGGCATGTTTTCACAATTATATGGATTAATATATTAGACATTATCCTGAATAGGTCACATTCCATCTCAAGATACCCAGAGTGGACTCTTCTGGTTCTTAATAGTTAGGGAGAAGATAGGAAGATGTAGCTTTTATGATCCTCGCACAAAAACAAGACCAAAACTTCCCTATCCCGATGTAGTTGTGGAATATTGTATGTGTGTATCTTTGATGCAATAGATGACAATCACTCCATTTCTACCTGTCTTCTTTTATCCTGTGACTGAAATGGGCATTCCTTATCAAATTCCCCCCATCCCAAGGCATAGAGGATTCCACTCTCTGGATTACAGGACTCCTTCCAGAAATCTGTAAAATCATGTAAAAACCTGGCTGTTCCCGGAATGACTTTGGGACCTCATTGAAGGGGAATTACTGCTGCCAGATAGGTGTCTGTGAATTACAATACTCCATTTTTTAAATGCATTTGTTGTTATTGCACTGATTCATTGCTTTTGCTGCTGTGCAAAACTGTCTTCTTTTAAGAAGAGTTCTTTTAAAAAATATAAATGAAATTACTTTTGAAATCTCACAATTCTCTGATTAATCAACTATTTCCTAGAGAAAAGGGCAAAGGATTATACAAGAATCATCTCTTCCCCCTCCCCCCAATGCTAAAATTGTCACAGAAATTGTTAGTTAAAATATAGGTATTAATATTTATCAAACCAGTCCCTTCTGTTTGTGGAGGGCTCTAGGGCTGAAATCCCAGTGAATCCATGCTCTTGCTGCTGACAAATCAGCCGGGCATAGGAAGGAATATAATATATCTGATTTGGCCTTTCCTCTTTTTTAAAAAATATCAAGTTTCTCCCTTTGGGGGGCTAACCCAAACTCAATCTTAGGTCAGAAGCTCTTTGGATGTATGGGTGAAGGCAAAGAAGACTTAAGTTCTCTTGATCCAAAGCCTCTCCTCCATCAGAAAAATAAGATTTGTGGGAAGTTGTGACGGGAATGATGAAGGGATATATCTGGGGATATTGGCCCCTTTGACAGCAATTCTCTTTTCCCCTTGGTATAAGATGTGGGGAGCAGCTTATTCTCCCTGGAGGTTGGAGCTAGCATTCAGATAGGGTTGTCCTTGTCCAATCACATTGAGGGTCGAGTCTGTCAATCAAACTTGAAGCTCTGTCCGCCATCTTGGCCTTTATCCCCATCTTAGACTCAGTCCTCAGTGAGGTTAGACGTGGGTTTTTTGCGCTCTTCTGACTGCTAGCTTCAAAGCTCTACAATTGCTCTTAATGATTTTATCAGAAGGCTCCTATAGTAGATTTCCAGGAACCACAATATAAAAAACATAAGTCAGTCAGTTCCATTAGCAGGTTTAAAACCTTTAATCAGTAATAAGGGAGTCCCTTTATTTTCATCCACTACTATATATGCTGGTACCCTCTAAAAACTAAGAATGATTCTAGCTTCAGAACTATTGTTCTGTTCTTCATGCCAAGGCATGTATATATGTTTCCTGGAATTGCCCTTGTGTTCAGTACTGTAATGCTTACTCCCAGACAAATGGGTGTAGGATTGCAGCTTAAGTCTAATTAAAGCATTGGATGACAATCCTAGTTTACATAACAAGTGTTTAAACACAACACTGACATGCCAATGGAAGAATATAGACAAGCTTCTTCTATCTAGTGGATTATATTGCAAACTAGATGTTAATCGTATTGCACTGCTTTGCAGTTTACTTCGTTGGCTTCAGCGCAGTGTAGCACTTGCTCAGCTGGTCGGTAATTTAATTGCAACAACTAAGGAAAAATTCTATCACAATTCTTTGAAACATTTGGCGTGTTTACAAACACCCACTTCACACATAAGAAATATGCATTTCCAGTGCTTGAAATATATATCTATATTTATATATGGGACCAACCAGTTCTTTCCCCACATTTTTCCTTCCTGTTGCTGGTAAGTGTGACTTATTACATTACATCATGTCATATTTTTATTGAAAAATTTTCTAACGTAGTAAAAAAACGTAAAATAAAATAAATCAAATAGTAAACAGTGAAAAGAGAAAAGAATAATTTATTTTAAAAGTTACAAAGAAGTATACAGGTAGTCCTCAACTTACAACCACAATTGAGCCCAAAATTTATGTTGCTGAGATATTTGTTAAATGGGTTTTGCCCCATTTTACAACTTTTTTTGCCACATTTGTTAAATCAGTGGTTCCCAACTTTTTTGTGATCGAGTACCACTTGGAGGTCCCGTACAGTCGCCTCGTACCACCTGGTTCCAGAGAAACTAAATTCAATCACATATCACTTTATTTCCATAATTGTACCGTTCCTTTTTTGGCCCCGCGCATCCAGCAACTGGATTCTCGGGCCGCTGGGACCAGGTGGGTGGCGTGTGGCAACAGTTGCAAATCGTTGCCAGATTATCTTGTGTTAGGCAGTAAACATTTTTGTGAAGTAAAAAATAACTAACTAAAAATCGTTCATGACCCCAAAAGTGTTCGCGTACCACCTGGAAGGCCCTCGCGTACCACTAGTGGTACACGTACCACAGGTTGGGAACCACTGTGTAAATGAATCACTGCAGTTGTTAAATTAGTAACATGGTTGTTAAGTGAATCTGGTTTCTCCATTGACTTTGCTTGTCAGAAGGCCGCAAAAGGGGATCACATGAACCCCAGTCACTGCAATCGTCATAGATATGAGTAAATTCTCGAGCATCCGAATGAAAATTACATGACCTTGAGGATGTTGCAATGGTCATAAGTGTGAAAAATGGTCATAAGTCACTTTTTAAAGTGTCGTTTTTAACTTCAAATGGTCATTAAATGAACTGTTGTAAGTCATGGACTACCTGTGAAGAAGTCGCTGGGGTGACTAATAGACCTCTGTTTTAAGGAGAGCTGACCAAAAAAATGGAAATGAAAGCTACCTCAGAAGGAAGAATGAAGGAAGTCATTGCACTGGTTTGCACTGTCCTTGTATAAAATCGCAAAGACTGAGATCACCCATTGCTCCAAACAATAAACCATGGACTATTAGACATAATGTGTGGGTGTCTGTACAATACATGTTGAAAAAGGTCTGGCTTATTTTAAGAGAATTGCATTAGCTTGTAGTAACCAAAAATCAGGAGAACTCTTTTCAGACTAACCCGTCTTATGCAAAGGCTTTTGTGAACTACATACAGCTCACTTTTTCAGAGTGAGTCTAAATTGATGCAGGATTTAAATTGGAGTGCAATGGGGGACGGGAGAGGGAACTGGGTGATTAAGCAGATACAGATTATACGGTGAGACAAATTACAGAAAACCCAAAGGTGCTTTTTCAAGAGGCAACTGGACTTTCTTGTTGTTCTTTGAAGACAAGAAAAGTCCAGTTCCCTCTTGATAAAGCACCTTTGGGACAACTATGACCTGGATGGCTGAGAATCTCCATAGACAAATGATAGAAAACTGCTTTTTTTTAAAAAAACAAAAAATCCATTGGGCGGGTTGAGGTGTTCTGAGATGACCTGAAACCTTTTGAGGCAAGTGAGTTCAGCAGCTGCTCAGTCAATTGTGCTGGCAAAAACAGCTACAGTAGTTTGAGATGTGTAATGGAGTATCCTGGGAAGTTAAAATGGTCTTAATACCGTTTTGTTCTTGTACTGAGGTCCTGGCATCAAGCTTGCACCCATTAATTCTTTTGGCTTAGCACAATATGCGCAGGCCCAAGTCAATGAACCTGTATTTACAAACATCTTTTTAATAGAATCCATTCCATAATTGTAAGAGGTTTCCTTCATATCTACCTCAGCCTCCACTTTTATTCACCCACGTATGCAAGGCCTTGAAGTCACCCGTGTAAGATTTGGTTGTAGTGGCTGGCGAATATGTTGCCCCTTTACTGATTCTTTAATGGAGTGTGAAGCTCAATTGGCAGGAAATATACCGTGTTCCTGATCTTCTCTCCACAGTTGCCGCCCCCTTATGAACAGGCCTTGAGATATCCTGCCGCCTTGTCAAGAACCGGAGCCGGCTCAGAGTTGTCAACCAGGCAGAGCCTGCCAGATATGCTGCAAGCTTCTCCCACTTACCAGACTCAAAGGAACACTTCGGTGTAGGCTGGGAATGAGTCTTCCACACTCCATGGCACAGACTGGGCAGCACTTTCGTTTCTGCAGGGCAGTCGGCCAAACCTGGATGCAGAGGAAGTGGAATGAAACTCCTCCGGCATTGTTGCAAAGCAAGCCATGTTCTCTCTCCCCCTTACAACAATTACAGCTTTCTTGAACTAATCCTTAAAGACAAAAAATTGACTCATCCTAATGGAACAAATTGCCCTAAGGAAGTTCTGATCAGCTTCTCTCTTCCTCTTTTTTTTATAAGTCGGACCCCAAATAAACTTCCACAAAGGACAGCCTAGAACAGTGTTGCTCAACCTTGGTTGGCTCCGTTGTGTGGATTTCAAATCCCAGAATTCCCAAGCCAGGCGAATGTTGCCACTCTCTGGCCTAGAGACTATTTCCAAGATATCTCCAGATGATCTTGCTGCAGGAGTAAGTCAAGCAGACACACCATTGGAATTTTAGTTTGATCCCCAGGAGCTAAACATCAAAGCCACTGAACCTTCCCTGATTGTTGTTTTAAAGAGTTTAAAGGCTTCTGGTTCAAAGACCACCCTCGGAAAACGTACAGCAGCTCTTCCACTTTCTTTAAAAAATACCTCTGTTAGAACTGCCAAACGTTCAAGACATTTACCCGAATATTTTATTTTATTTTAGCCATCCTAGAACTATATCCACAAGATACCATTCCGGGCTTCAAGTGACACAATGAATGTATTTTACCCTCTGGCCATTTTCATCCATCTATACCAGTGAATGAACTCTTCGGACAAATTCTGGTGGGATTTTTCTCCTTTTGAAGAGTGGGAGCCCATTTTGCAGATCCGGACAAGTTCAGAGATTAAGTAGAAGACAAGTCTGGAACTTTTGTCTCATGTCTCCCCAGTTGAAATACAAACAGCCTGTTTTGCAGCCAAGCCATAACTGATGAAAAGTGTTACCTGTCAAAATGTAGAAATCTCCCTGGAAGGGAAGATTTAGCTATTCTCATGTATACCAGAGTTGTTTAGTCTGCTTGCCAGCTGGAGCTCAGACAATCTTGATAAGCTTAAATCAAATTTGCTGTTTGGGTGGGGGCGGGGGGGGGCAGGTTTTTGTTTGTGTTTGACCAATAATCACTCCAGATGTTCCTAATGCCATCATTGAAAATTAATCTAATTGGGAAATGCTTGGGATCGCTTCTACAGTCTAACATGTAAGTTACCAGAATGAGGTTACTTATTTACCCTTTCCTGTCTGTGAGATTGAAAAGAACGAATGTGAATTTAGGTATATTTGTATTCAGGTTTTATTTTATATAGCTGTAGCAAATTTATGTTTCTTTGCTCCTATCCCCACGCCCACTTAATACCTTACTTGTACTACTGTATTTCATGTTTAAAGGCAAGCAGGCTTTCCTTTAACTTAACAGTTAGGTTCCTACATTGCATGAAACCTGTTTTATCCATGGTTTGTTAAACAGGCCATGACCCAGTTAGCCAAAACCAAAGAAATCACATTGCTGCTTAGCATGCTGTATTTATACAGCTAATTACTGTTTTGAGTTCCATAGCCTGTTGGATGATTTACATAAACTTTAGTTAGAACTATGGCTACGTATCTGCAGATTAAAAAAAACAGAAGGAAATGAGGGTGATATTAGGAAGTGCTGTTGCTAGCACCAATGAGCCTCCACTCCAGTTTGCTGGTTTCACACATTGCATTAAGCTATAAAAGTTTCAACTCAGATTGCAACAGGAAGCCAGCCACCCTGACCTATTGAATAATCACATTTTGGCTTGGTGGGATATGTGAAGTCAAGTCAGACTCATTTTTACATCAGATCTTAAAAGAGAGAAGCAAATCTGCTAAGACAACTCACTTCATCTGGGGTTAGCCGTGGCATTCATCAACTGAGGTCCCAGAATACCCAAAGTCAAAATGCGGCTTGTTTGCTTTGGGATCAGTGGGATATGTGAATCTGTTGGTTATGCATGTCAATGAAACATGAAAAAATTCATGCCTGTAATGCACATGAAAGCTAGCACTATTGGATTTCATATTCTAATGGTGTACAGTACAGGGTGATTAGACAGACTATTTTCCCAGTGAAGACAAGCCCTAAATTTACAATATTTTTTTTTCTATAAAAAGAAAGAAAAAGCAGGAGGCCAACCAAGTATGAGGCTGGCTGAATAATGTATGTGATTTAGAAAGGAACAGGCACTCTTGCACTCTTCGGATGTTTAAACTCTTAACTTCTTAGGTCCCAGGAAATGTAGCTAGTGGTCAAGGAAGGTTGTCACCTGTGCACTAGAACTGTATGTGGCTACCTGAAGGCACAGGCATTTTAAGTTTTCCGATTTCATGGGTGAAAGCAGGCCGAAACATAGACCTTGCCATGGAATTGCATCCCATCCCATCTTTAACCTTGATTGTCTATGCTATGCTGTGGCCTGTGTCCCAGGTCACCTGCTTTTTCCTTCTTCAATTGGTCAGTGACAAAAGAAATGTATCCAAGGACTGGAATTGCAATGTTGTATATTAAGGGTGTGTTTTTTTTTAATAGCGGCAAAACCAGTCACCATTGTAAAATAATTTCAAAGTAATGAGTCTTAACAGAAAAATTATCTGGACACGAAAAGTTCTACACAGGTACCATAAAAGTCAAATTTATAATTAGTCTAAAGCAATCAAGTTGTCTTGCTTCCTCCTTTTGTTGCAATAAAGTTTGAATTATGTATTGTTATAAAGGTTTCCCAAATAGTCATATGCTGTATAACTGGGAGTGAAACCATATTGGATCTAAGGAATAGCTATAGTTCACATGTAATGCCATAATCTATGGTTTTCAAACCACCTGGCTGGATCCACACCATGCTCTAAAGTCAGGGTGTCAAACTCCTATTTCATTGAGGGCCGCATCAGGGTTGTGTTTGACCTTGGGGGGCTGGGCTGGGTGTGGCCAGCTCGATGTCACTCATGTTGGGGGCATCTGTGGTGGCCCCAAGCGCTCTGTCAGCAAAAACGGGCTCCCGAGCTCCATTTTCATTGGCAGAGGCACTGCGGGCCGCCCCACGGTTTCCAGGGCAGCCCCGCGGGCCAGAGCTAAGCACCCCGCGGGCCGAATCCGGCCCCTGGGCCTGGAGTTTGACACCCTGCACTAAGCCAAGCGAACACCAAAGAAATTACATTTTATCTAAACACGCTGTGTAAACTGATCAGTGCTTGACACATTGGATAAGGAATAAGC
Source organism: Diadophis punctatus similis (assembly GCA_023053685.1). NCBI lineage: Eukaryota > Metazoa > Chordata > Lepidosauria > Squamata > Dipsadidae > Diadophis > Diadophis punctatus. Next base: position 140,158,829 of record JALIGW010000002.1, on the reverse strand, counting down.
TGGGATGGAATAGGGAGGAACTTCCTGCTAGACTGCATCTATAGCAGCTGCACATCTGTTTGGTACATAGCAGGCCAACACTGCAAAAGTTTACTGTGTGCGTACATTGGTATAATGTACAAATCATGACATTACAATGTGTACATTCTGTATCCAGATTGTGATGTGCTGAAGTTGGGAAGAAATAATTTCATATGTCTGCAGGTAGACATAATTGCTGGTGTATGAAATCTGCTGAGAATACTCAAGGACACTCTTAAATTGGAAACCTACCTCCAGCATCTGCTTTTACCCCAAGAATAAAGAATTAGCTTGAGATGGTTCCTCCAAAATGAGCAGCAGTACTACTACTGTTGTGTTTTGGAAAAGAAATACTATCAATCTTTATTGCAGCAGCAGCGCATCAGAGGTGTGTGTTAAGAGCATGTCTCTGTATGATATGCTGTAGATGCTCCAAATATTGCTTCGTTCCCAGCTGCAGAGGACTAACCAAAAGTCATTCAGAAGTAGCTCTCAGATCATGGCGATCAATTTAAAACTTCCCACTTCTTCGGTAGGAACAACGTTGATGAAAGTTTTGTACAGCACAGCTCCTTTGGGCAACCGGCAGATCACTTCTCGGCTTTCCTTGCCACGGGCAGGCGGTACGTAGATTTCTTTCGTGAACCTCACAATTCCATCTTCAAGAGCATACAACCATTTGTTGTATCCCATCCCCACCTGGGTCAATAAGACAGAATCATAATTAAAGAAGGGAAGCAGCAGCCTCTGGAGCAGAGCACAGGCATGCCTATCATTGGGACTGCTAGCAGTTCTCAAAATCTGGTACAGTTTACCAATTGTGTGCTAAATTAAAGCACAACTGCTTGTGCAAGAAAGACACCACTATCACCAGAATGATACAGCATAATGCAAAGATGTCAAATTGAGACTGCAGGATTCCAGTTACTTGCAGAAATAAAAGACAGTTCTGCAAATTAAATTCAGAATCCCTGCTCTGGTAGAGTTTATACTTGTAACCGGGGACGCCTGGCTTTATGGGAGGTAGCAAGTAATTTGTTTCTTTACAAGCCAATTACATTTGCTCCTTGTGTCCCCAGCTTTTGTTGACATCTGCTCCTGATGGTGTGTTTTGGAGTTCTAATAACGTCATAGTTGAACCCATTCAGCCTGAATCTGGTTCCATGCCAGCTGAATTAAGATGTCAGCTTGTGAGCCCAAAAATGTTGAGTGACAGCTGATTTCTTCACATCCAAAAGTGGCTGAAGATAATTTAGGTCTTAAAGATGGTATCTCCAGCAAGCCCATTTTTATATGATATCATTCTGCCCAGCTACCTCTGGGTAAGCAAACATTTCTCTTTAGAAGGCACTGATTACAAAAATATATGCAAGTTGTGCTGTGGATCAATGTAAAGAAATGCCTAATTATTTTCCTTTTCCATAACTTGATTTTTTCCCCTTTGACGATTAGTCATCCAATGAACCATGATGCATTTTCCTATGTTCTTCTTTCTTTACCTTAGGGTATTCTAATGGGGGGGGGGGAGGTGTCCCATCTATGAGGATGGGTTTCCAGAGTATCTGTGACATATTCTTGTATTTCATATTGTAACTATACCGGATCTGAATTTTTGCTAAATATAAAGAGGTGGTTCAAAGTCTGTGAAACTCTAATCAGGGTGACAGAGAGGCTCCAGTTTCTGGTTATTAATCTCAGCACTTTTATAGCAAGAGAGATCAAAAAAAGAATTTTATTCTGGTCTCGGCTGAGAGAAAGAATCTTAAAAAATGATAAAAATGAGGCCAACAGGTTTGACAGACCATAATGAAAAATGTTTAATTCCAGGATAATTTAGAGTAAGACAAGGAAACAGATGCTTTGATAAAAATGGAATGAAGCCTTAATTAAGTGGTATTTGAAATAACAAAGAGAACATCTTACGTGAGCTCCCGGATGCCACCGAATCACCCGCTGGGTGGCCAATATGTTGCCTGCGTGAACAAATTGTCCTGCAAATGAGTTAAAGAAAGTAATTAAACCTCGGAAACAGCTTGAATGCATTTTAACAGAATACAAATTGAACATAACAGAGCAACTTTCTTTAACATTCCTTGTCCCGAAATAGGACCCATTGCAGAAGAGGTCAAAGGTGAAAGATCTGAGACTCAAGCCTTGAGAATCATACCCCTAATTTTACTTAGTCTGATAAGCTGAGGCTTTCTAGCAATAAGATCGTTTACACCTATCCAAGCTATTTTCTCGACAGATTATCGGAATAGCCTCAATTTAAGTTAGGGATTTCCTAATTCAAACATTAATTCACCCAATTACACTCCATTTAGTGTAGATTGCCATCTTGAGATTACCAGGAGGAAAAGAAGGAAAAGTGTTCCATTTCAGTAATCCTGAAACCACATTCAAGCACAGGTAGTCCTTGACTTGCGCCCACAATTGGGACCAGGATTTCAGTTACTAAGACAGTTGTTAAGTGATTTGTGCCTCGATTTTACAACCTTGTTGCCATAGTTATTAATACATTACTACATTACTTTATTATTGTCATTGTACGTATATTAAGCAAATCTCTGCAGTTATTAAGTGAATCATTTGGTTGTTTAGCTAATCCAGCTTCCCCCATTGACTTTGCTTGTTGGAAGCCATCTGGAAAGGTCACAAATGGTGATCACAAGCTCGTGAAGCTGTTCCTGAGTCACATCTATCGTCTACACGGAGTGCCGAGGAGGATCATATCAGATCGAGGAGTCCAGTTCACAGCGAAGTTCTGGAGTTCATTAGATCAATTGGTTCCACCCAGGGCCTTAGCTCGGCTTCCCATCTGAGTACAAATGGCGCGGCAGAACGAGCTAACGCCATAGTGGAGCAGTATTTGAGGTGTTACATCATCTATCAGCACAGGAGTTAAAGGTAAAGGGGAGCCGCCTGGTCAACTTCGAAACTACTTCAGCCAAAGCCGTATTTCCTTCTGCTTCGTTTCTTGGTTGCCACTCTTGGGAGGAGGGGCGGAGTCAGAACTGGAATGCGGTGCTTGAGTCCACTAGACAAAACATCGACCAGACGTAGTGTGTGAACCAAGGTCATGGCAACAAACATCTGCTGAGACTGAGGGGGAGCTACTGCTGGACTGATTGGTTAACATGATCCAAGACAACTGAAGTGGGTGGGAAGTTTCTATTCTTTTTATTACTCTCAAGTGTGGGAAATACGCAGAGCTAGCTTCACCTTTCTAAGTGTTGATACGATGTACTCAATAAAAGATCTTTCAAGCCTGAATGGAGCTTCTGAGTCCTGATTCAATTGGGTTCATTGCTTGAAACCATGACAAAGACCTTGAGATGCTGCAACCATCGTAAATACATGCCAGTTGCCAAGCACCCAAATTTGACCATGGAGATATTTAGGAGGCCATATGAGAACTAGTCATAAATCACTTTTTTCAGGGCCAATTGTAATTTCAAACAATTGCTAGACAAATGGTTTTAAGCCGAGAACTACCATATTTTTCGGAGTATAAGACGCACCTTTTTACCCTCAAAAAGAGGGTGAAAACTTGGGTGCGTCTTATACACCGAATGTAGCCCCACCCAGCCACCCCCACCCTTTGGCCTCTGCCTGCCAGCAATTTACCTCTTTGCAGCAAACAGGGCAAAGCACAAGAAGAGCACAAGAAGAGATGATCTGCCTCCCGATCTACAGCTGACTGAGGCTTGCAAGCCACGTGGTAAAATGAAACTAACTACGGTGGCTGTAATGAAACAAATTGCTGGGAGATAAACTGCTGGCAATATTAGACTGCTGAAATTTCAAGGAGGCAAGCTATAGCTGCTATGGCTCAGAGTTAGAGCTCTTGCCTCACAATCAGGAGGTTGTGAGTTCTATCCTAGGTAGAGGCAGATTCTGTTAATATGTTATTTTGTTAAATGTTTGTAGAGTGTTCAAATTATTAGACTTATTTTTTAAAGACTGCTTTATTATTGTTCTAGACAACTTAACAAAATGAAGAAGCTTTTTAAAAGAAATGCTTGCTCTGAAGAGGCCCAGTGCTATTGTATCTTCTTTTAAATATCAGAGAATACTTCCAGAAAGCCACATCAATTTTAAAGATCTGTAAAAGTATAATCTGAAATGTCCTGTTTTAGTATTAAGTATTAGTGTTAAAAGAAGGCAGCTGAGAAACCCTGACTTAGTCATGTTTGGAGTAGATCTATTTAAATAATTGGGAGGAGTTAGTGTGATTACATTTAAGAAAACTTTCTGGGATTAATATACTGCCATAAATGTACATTTCTCCAATTCTTTGCCATTTCTATGGGTCAGGCACACATGCACAGAAATACACAGCAAACAGTGTATATCATCTGTACTGTTTGCTGTTTGGCAAATTGCTGGGAGGCAGAGGCCTTTTTTCCTTGTTTTCCTCCCCCAAAACTAAGGTGCGCCTTATACTGCGGTGCGTCTTATACTCCGAAAAATACCGTACTTGTAACCCAACATATTATGGTTTAATTTACAAGGACTCATGGGGACATCTTTGCTTTCTTCAGGGGGGAATTATGAAGAAGATAAAATTAGGAGGACTGCTAAACTAAGTGGGAAAATAGGAAGTGGGTCTTATGATAGCATTGAATTGCTTTGTATTTATGTGTGAAGGATGAAGAAATCTGGCTGTACAACTTACTGATTATGTTGAGCAGGATGACACAAGGAAAGAGCCCCCTCTGCATCATTACAGGGCCAGAATGTTCATGTCCTGAGGCATATTAATGGTTCATCCACTTTGGACTAAACACTGTAACTTGATGGTTTGGAGAGTCTTATTTGTTTGGGTTTGGAAATTACCAGAGCTTGGTCTGGTTAGTGTTTGAGGATGTAGTCCACCAGGAAATGTCAGGTCTGTAGAAAAATGTGGACTTTGGCAAACATCCTGGAGGAAGGAAACTGACAAATCTCTTCAGTACTATTGTCAAGAGAATGATATAGATGTGAGCATAGCTCTACAAAAGCAACCCACACCAAAAAGGCTTGCAATTATCCCCCCCCCCTCCACATCTCAGCTCTGCTTCAACATCTTACTGTTAGAGCAATGTTTTCCCCCCCCCCACATCTGGACATCAGTCTTCAACATTTGACTGTTAGAACAATGTTTCTCAACCTCAGACACTTTTAAGTTGTGTGGACTTCAAGTCCCAGAATTCCCCAGGCAATCCACACAGTTTAAAAGGCTGAGGTTAAGAAGCACTGCTTTAGAGAGAAAAAAGGGATTGGAGCCAAACTTTGCTATTTTTCTTTCTTTCTTTTCTTTTCATTTCCTCCCACACTGTTCCTTCTCTCAATAAACATATGTTCAAATTTTTATGGCCATGCGTATGCTACAAGGGAACCTTGCAGTAACATAAGGAGTAACAAATATATCATTGCACACTGGACTTCATAAAAGGCAGTCTGGACATGATCAGAGAATGATAGAATCATAGGGCTGGAAGGTAAATTTTTGTCTCCTAAGGTAAGGTGACCAGACGTCCCGCTTTTGGCGGGACAGTCCCGCTTTTTAATAATTTGTCCCGCGTCCCGCAGCGTTTCAAAAAAGTCCTGCTATTTGAATTTGCGCAAAGCGCCTCGCTTCCCTCGAGCGGCAGCGGGAAGCAGCCCGAGAGCTGGGGCAGGCGCCCCACATGCTCAGTGGCTGAGCCAAGCCCTGCATACCCCTCTGCCTCCTGCCTCGCCTGCCTCCTCCTGCCAGGTGGGGAGGGAGGGCAGTGAGAGGGGCAGCAGCCCCTGCCAAGCGCAGCGCACGGAGGCAGTGGGCAAGGCGTCCCCAGCACACCTGTTAATCCGGCCGGCCATGCGACTACAAGTGCGGCGCGGAAGCCGTTGGTGGCCGGGTGGGCGGCAGCCCCCCAGGCGGGTATAGGGCCAGGCCTGCGCTTGGAAGGGGCCGCTGCTCTCGCTGCTCTCCCTCCCTGCCTGGCTGCAGAGTCCGCCTGCCCTCCCGAAGCAGCGCTGCCGCAGTTCACTTTTGTTTCGCGGCGGGAGAAGGAAGAAAGCGGGCAGCGAGAGCGGCAGCCTCTTCCAAGCGCAGGCCTGGCCGTCTCCCCACAGAGAGGGCTGCTGCCTGGCTGGCTGGCGGCGGCTTCTGCAACGGAGGCAGCACGCGGCTGTGAAGAACCCTCACCACCCGCCCTCCTGGAGCAGCACAGCCGTGGTTTGCTTTCTTCCTTCTCCTGCCGCTGTCCCTCTCCGGGCCAGACGCAGCAGAGGCGAGCCCCGGCCATGGCAGCGGTAAGCGCTGCGATGAAGGGGGGGGGTGTTTGGGGGAGGTGCACAAAGCTGCAGGATAAGAGAGACGGACCCCTCCCGTCTTGCTCCCCTAGAAACCCCCCCCCCCCATCAATGGTGTCCCGCTTTACAAATATTAAAATCTGGTCACCTTATCCTAAGGGCTTTTGGCTTACAAGTTATTTTTGCTATCGGGGTGCTTTTGGAGAGATACTTCTGCAAAACATGTAGTCTACTGAATATCCTTCTCTTCCCTCTGGTTTCCCAATAACTTACCACTGGCTACAATTTTGACACAATTTAGGTTTACTCACCAGCAAGCAAGGATGCATAAAGGAAGAATCAGCAACGTTTTACAGTTATATAAATCTGATAGACAGCTCAGTACATTTCACTTCATTTATTTAGACTCTCCCTATTGTATTTCTCCCCCAAGTTATATTCTAAAGAAAAAATGTACACAATATAAGCACTAATTTCAAACAGTGGACCTACATTCTGCAATAAATATTCTACAGAATTCTACAGTAAACTACTGCAGTCCTACCACCTACTGGCTGTCTCATAATTGACAGGCATAACACAGGAATATCCAGACGGCCAAATAATATTCATCAATTGCAAAAGGCAACTTTACCTGAAACAGCTTACATCTTGCAACAATACCTTAAATACCATCGAATAGCAACATCTCCCTATTCCAGGTCCTTGGGAATCAATAGGTGGCTAAAAATGCCAAATCCAGTCTAAACATCTGGCTGACTATGCAACAAACAAATAATACGTGGTACTTAAAATTTCCATCTGTCAATCGCAGAAGGCCACACTGCTTAGACCGGCACATATACTGTAATACCGATAGTCGTCAACTTACAACAGTTCACTTAATGACCGTTCAAAGTTACAACAGCACTGAAAAAAGTGACTTATGACCGTTTTTCACACTTATGACCGTTGCAGCATCCCCTTGGTCACAGGAGCAAAATTCGGGTGCTTGGCAACTGACTCATATTTATGACGGTTGCAGTGTCCTGGGACCATGTGATCATTTTTTGCAACCTTCTGACAAGCAAAGTCAATGGGGAAGCCAGATTCACTTAACAACTTTACTAACATAACATCTGCAATGATTCACTTAACTACTGTGGCAAGAAAGGTCGTAAAATGGGGCAAAACTTACTTAACAAATGTTTTACTTAGCAACATAAATTTTGGGCTCAATTGTGTTCGTAAGTCAAGGACTACCTGTCTACCAATACATTAGAACAGCCTAAGTCAGTGATGGTGAGCCTTTTCAGCACCGAGTGCCCAAACTGGAACGCGCATGCATGTGCACACACTGGAGCGCCAAAAACCCGAAGATTTATTTTTATTTTATTTATTTATTTGGTAGTTTTTCTATGCCGCCCTACTCCCTCAGGACGGCGTACAACATTTTATAAAAACTCCAAACAAATCGTTAAAAAAGACAGTTTAAAAACAGTTTAAAAAAACATATAAACAACATACATACGTGGGGGAGACATCAGATATAAAGTCGTCTCAAAACCCCGCCTGCCGGAAGAGCCATGTTTTAATGGCTTTTCGGAAGGCCAGCAGGGTGGGGATAATTCGGATCTCTGGGGGTAGTTGGTTCCAGAGAGCAGGGGCCCCCACAGAGAAGGCCCTCCCACTCGGCCCCGCCAGTCGGCACTGTTTGGCTGACGGGACCTGGAGGAGACCCACTCTGTGGGACCTAACCGGTCGAAGGGAAGAATGAGGCAGAATGCGGTCCCGAAGATAGCCTGGTCCTAAGCCATGTAGGGCTTTAAAGATGATGATCAGCACCTTGAATTGCACCCGGAGACCAATGGGCAACCAAGACCATTTTTTGGCCGTTTTCCGGCCGTTTTCTGAGCCGTTTTCCAGCCGTTTTTGGAATTTTGGCTTGGCCTAAGTCCGTGATCGCGAACCTATGGCATGCGTGCCCACAGAGAAACTAGAAGAGCAGCTGGCGACGGTGCGTGCCCACAGAGAGGGCTCTGCGTGCCACCTCTGGCACGCGTGCCATAGGCTCGCCATCACGGGCCTACGTTCTCGAGAAGGATTCAATGCATCTGAAGGCCAACACCAGCTAAAGAACTGGCAGCTGTGACCTCACGTTGTTGTGAACAGATGAAAATAATAATCGATTAAATTTATATGCTGCCCAGCTCCCAGCCACTCTAGACCACTTTACAAACTGGTAAAAAATATTCAAAAACAAAGAAAAAAAAACCAAAAAATGAAAAAGAATAAAGATGGCCAAAGTGACAAAACTGGATGGAACAAAGGGAAGAGGAAGGGTAAGGATTCTTCAATCATCAAAGCCATGGCTTCAGGGCCCTTCAAATAGTATAGTCCATCTTTGATAGCAAAGAGCAAGAAAATTAACCTGGGTTTTTTTTTAATTTGGTTTTGTTGATGGGCTGTTAATAATAACAACATAATATAATAAACATAATAATAACAACAATAATAATAATCAGGAAACGGAATTAAAGTGATTGAGAAACTTACCATCACATTTTTTGTAGCCGTACCTTTTCCCAGTTCTGTTCCCCCCACGATTTCTGGTGCTGCCTCCACTTTTTTTGGATGCAAATCTCACCACAGTTGCACTGAATGTGGGAACAGGCAAAACTGTTACAGGAAGGGGAAGAAAGCAAGAGTTTCAATGATGAGTCTGATAATAAAAAGCATGCATTGTGAGCCAGCAGTTCCCAGTCCAAAATGCAAATCAATTCAAGACAATCTGAAATAACTACAGCTTAGTTTAGTAAATTTAGTTTCAACAGCTTTTCTAAAACAAAACATCAGGAGAGTTCAATGTTCCAGATTTCAGGTTGGGGAGACTGTTCCAGGAGGCTAACACCACAACTAAAAAGCACCAAACGCCAGCAAAACCTTTCTATACTTTTCTGGGATAGTAACCCTCAGCATCCTATTTAGGACACGGATGCTTGGACAGGTAGATTTTTACAGTATTTGAAGCAAGAAATCATGCAACTACGTAGCAAAGTGCCAAACCACAGAGGTGCAATCAAACACTCAGAAGTATTAATTTATAAGTTAATAAATTATTCAGTCAAATTGTTCCTAAAGATGGCTCCATGACTCCGGGACACTGCAACCGTCGTAAATAAATACGAGCTAGTTACCAAGCATGCAAATTCTGATCACCTGACCACGGGGAAGCTGCAACGGTCATAAGTGTGAAAAATGGTCAATAAGCCACTTTTTTCAGTGCTGTTGTAACTTTGAAGGGTCACTAAATGAAGGGTTGTAAGTCGAGGACTACCTGTACTGGTTGAAGTCAGCAGTAAAAGGAAATGGCCTAAAATTCTTAGGATTTTCTCAAAACAAAACAAAAAAGGCCACATCTAGGTTTTGTCAATATCACATTGTTCATCTGCTCCAAAATGGGACCTCTTAAGAATTTTTAAAAAGACAGAATAATCTAAATTCTGAAAGCTGATGAAGCCTACCCAGAAAAGCATCATTAAAACAAAACAGCACCTTGTGACACCAGCGAAGGAAGATGACCGACCTCCCCAAGGAAGATAACGTTTAGTAGAATCTATGTATGTATGAGATTCTCAGTCATCCAGGTCACGGTTGTCCCAAAGATGCTTTTTCAAGAGGCATCTGGACTTTGTTTTTCCTTGAAGCCGTTTCACTTCTCATTCAAGGAGAGAGGTGAAGAAGCTTCTTGGATGAGAAGTGAAACGTCTTCAAAGAAAAACCAGAAAGCCCAGTTGCCTCTTGGGGGGGGGGGGGAAGCACATTTGGAATTTAGTAGAATCCTTCACAACATCGCCCAACTGAGCGAGCTTTGTAGGGCTCTTTCCAGGCTCGCTCTTAAGCGCGGATGGGTACGGGAGGAAGGGGAAATGCATCAATTTCTGCAAAGGATCGGCGGCCTATTTTGATTGCAAACCTTGTGCATGAACGCCTAGGAACATACTCCCCTGACCCATCTGAAGGGTGGATTGGCTGCGCCAAGCGTAAACCTTTCTCCCCCTTCTGAATTCTTGCTCGTCACTTCACACCCTGGAAGATCACATTCCAAATCTTTCTAGTCCCACCAGTTGGCGTTGCCTGCTGCCATTCCCCCAGAGTTCACCACCAACCCAGTTAGGCTTCCGCCCTCCCAACCTTTCCGACTCACGTTGCCTGCCGGCCGCGGAGCTTAAAAAAGCCAGCCCGCCCAGCAGAGCCGCCATTTGACCTTCCCTCGCCACCCTGCGAAGCGCCCCGGCCTGCGCTGCGACACTTCCGGGTCCGGGAGCGGCGACGGCGGCGAGCGCGGGATTTGAACGAATGTTTGAATGAATGAGCCGGCGCCTGGCTTCGGAGGTGCAGCGTCTGGTTGCAAAGAGATCGAAAGCGATGGGGTGAGAGCCGAAACGTTTCCGCGTGATTTTGTAAACGGAGAACTCTGGACGACGAGCACCCGAGTTCCCCGTGGTGAAGGCTGGGGTAATATTTTAAGGCGGTTTGCGTAAACGGAAAATACCTTCCTTCCTTCCTTCCTTCCACCAATTAGGGCATAAAGCCAGCAAGCTGAATTCCGAAGCTGGTTCAGACTCGCTTTTAATATATAGTGCAGTAGTTCTTTTTCTTCATTTAAAGCAGGGGTCCTCAAACTTGGCAACTTTAAGACTTGTGGACTTCAACTCCCAGAATTCTCCAGCCAGCATAGCTGGCTGGAGAATTCTGGGAGTTGAAGTCCACAAGTCTTAAAGTTGCCAAGTTTGAAGACCTCTGATTTAAAGAAAAAGAATCTGATGTTTATGTTATCATAAGATTTTAGACGAATCTTTCCGTAATAGTTTCAAGATTTAAAAAAGTTATGATATGCTTGGAATGTGGCGTATTTTATAAATATTTATACAGTTGGGCAGATACGTTACCATTGGACAATACTGCAAACTTTCTCTGATAACTTCTTTATTTTGTTATGTCCGCACAACATTTCCTTAATCTTTGCTCTCACCCCATCAGCGAGATAGGCTGCTAAGTCATCATTCTAGCTGTTTTGTTTTGCTTCAAAAGTGTTATTGCCAACAGCAAATTGAAGCAGGTAATCCTGTGTGTATGTGTACTGAGCAGATCCACTTCCCTGCACAGGGCTGTAGCTGGATATGCCTCCCACTGCAATGCATTCTATCTGTCTACTCAGAAATGAACCGTACTTAGTTCAATGGAGTTATTCACAATCCAGTGTTTACAGGGTTGCAGCCATAAGTTTTACATTCAAAAAGACAGCAGGCATGTACTTTTACTATAGACCAGTGTTACTCAACCTTAGCAACTTTAAGATAGGAGACTTAAACTCCCAGAATTCCCCAGCCTTTCATCTTAAATCAGGCATTATAAAGGGGGGGGGGGTCTCTTTTATTTTAAAAAAAAGTCAAAACCTTTAACAATCGGCATGAAACGGCATGTGCAACAGCTCATAAAAAAGATGGAAATTCTTCAAAGAGGCAGGGATTCCCACACTTCATCCTTCCAAAACAAACTATCTTCCTTGTGGGGGGGGGGATTGATTGGACATTTTAGTGTAGGATTGCTTTTAAATTATAAATAGGGAAGATAATACTAGTAAAGCAATACAAAATCAATCTTTCATCTAAGGCAGTGTTTCCATGGCAGTGTTTCCATGGCAACTTGAAGATGTCTGGACTTCAACTCCCAGAATTCCCCAGCCAGCATTCGCTGGCTGGGGAATTCTGGGAGTTGAAGTCCAGACATCTTCAAGTTGCCAAGGTTGGGAAACACTGATCTAAGGTGTCGTTTCAGTGCAGTTGAATAATATTTGCTCTGGTTCTCCTATTTGAGTTGTTCCATATCCATCTTTATCACTTTTGCAGTAGAAGTGTCATTCTGTGCTGTTTGGGAATAAAATAGATTATACAATTAAAGTTGCAGGCAACACAATTCATTTCATAATGGGTATTCTCTTTCCCTAGGAGAAATACACATAATTGGTGACAGAATCCTGCTTGTTTCACATCAAAGAAATGGTAGTTTATGAACCTTTCTCTTGTAAGTAAATTTGGAGTATATCTTAATAGCTAGAATATATGGAGATCAATATTGTATATGTAAAAATACAATTACTGTATGTTGATTTTGTCTGGCCAGAATATAGGAAAAAGAAAAGATAGATGCTGATGATATTTGAGATATTGCATTCTGAGTTTCTGACATTAAAAATCCTTAGGTGGACAAATGGTGGGGAGAAGTGGGCAAAAGAACTGTTATGGCCCCTTATTGTAATGGTCCTTTGTTTTTGGAATTCCAAAAAAATGGAATTTTGGAGTTCCCCTGAAAACTTGATTCTCTCACTTTGAAGTGGGCTCTCTAGACCTTCCTGTTCTGCCAATTCTGTTGCTGACTTCAATTTTTTATTGTATAATCCCTGAGAACAGATTAGTAAATAATATAAATAAATGATAAAATATAGTCCCTTTGAAAATGTATAGGGAAGACATCAGTGATGAGTTATTAAATCCATGGCAGGACAGTGGTGAGAAAGGCTCACTCTACAGACTTTTGACGTTGCTTGTGTTGCTGATGTTTTTTGAAGATTCCAGGATTGACCATAAGGAATAATGGTGTTCCTCCCTTCCCCACATGAACTGTTTAGCAACCAGGGCTGGATAACTAATTGCTCAGTTCCTGGAGGCATAACATCTTTTCACTTGGGTAGTCAGACCATCTGCAACTCCTGGGAACTAGCAGGGGAGCCCACAGAAGGCTTTGAATTAATGTGTTGGAAAGTGTCTTCTTCCTGTTCCTCAGATCAGACCTCTTCAATAGCATCCTCCAAATGTGTTTTTTCCACAGCATCCAGAATTCCCACGCCACATAATCAGTTATCTTCTGAGATGAACAGTCTTCAGGTCCCAAAATTCTTAAAACATAGACATTGTTTATGCGGGTTGGAAATTTTAGGGACTACCGTATTTTTCGGAGTATAAGACGCACCGGAGTATAAGACTCACCTTAGTTTTGGGGGAGGAAAATAGGGGGGGGGAATCTACCTACCAGGTATTCATCTGGCTAGCGTCCTTAGTCTGTTCAGCTTCAGCACATTATTTTATCCTCTGGTTAGGGCTGAAAAAAATCTTCTTCGGAGGGAGTAGCAATGAAAACAAGCCTGCAAAGACTTAGGGCTGGAAAAACTGTTTCGGAGGGAGTAGGGATAAAAATAAATGCTGCAAGCCAGGAAGATCATTAGCACCGCGTTAGGGCTGAAAAAGCCTTTTTCAGAGGGAGTAGAAATGAAAGCAAGCCTGCAAAGTCTTAGGGCTGGAAAAAACCTTATTCGGAGGGAATAGGAAGCTGGGAAAATCATTAGCACCTCGTTAGGGCTGGAAAAAAAAGCTTCGAAAAAGCTACATTCGAAGTATAAGACGCACCCACATTTTCAGCCTCTTTTAGGGAGGAAAAAGGTGCGTCTTATACTCCAAAAAATATGGTATGTCATAAACACACATGGAGAAGAATCACTTGGGGAAAACTGTACTGAAGATTGTTGCTTTGACATTGCATTAGCTAAGCCCAATGTGGAAACTTACACTCCTAATCCTGACTTCAGAAGTGTAGGCAGAGTGGGATTGTTCCTCATGCAGGAGTACACTGGGCAGGAGAATAGAAGGAACAAATAAATGCTGAGGTCTGGTGACTTGGTTTTGATTGACCTCTCCCACAGTTGGCTTTGACTCTTTTCTCTTCTAGCATTAGACCCTGACCAAGTATCCTTGAGGGAATATGACTTTTGAAGAGGGAGAACTTTCTGTTGTTGAATTCAACTGTTTGCTTCTTTTCCTCAGGTGCCACTCCAACCCAGCGCAGTCTCTTCAGTGCATGAAGCTGAACATCATGTTCTCAGAACTGGATGAGAGTGACTGTGAGGAATTACCAGTTTTCTTTTCTGTAAACAAACCTCCTTCTGGCCCACAAAACAGCATCCGGCCTTCTCCTGAGAACCAAGTAGTTGTGCTCTTCAGCTCAGACTCAGAGGATTCATTCCTTTGCTCACCTGCCAGGAAAAAGCCCTATGGTCCATGCAATTCAGTCAAGATGGCTGTTTCTACAGACGTGAGACTGCAGCTCAGTAGCGAGAAGGAGGAGGAGGAGGAGGAAATGCTTGTCCCCTTGGCCGAAAGGCTCCAAAGGAAGTTGCTGGTAGCCGGACCTTCTACAACTGCTCCTTCATTTACTAGGATCCAAACAAAGAGTGGCCAAGAGTCCACTGGGCAAAATAGGCCCTGTGTCAGTGATGAAGAATTGGTGCCCGCTTGTTGGCAGGAGCCACTACCTGTTGGCTCAGGTCTCCAAGAAAATGTGGTACCCAGCACTTGGGAACTTTCAGACAGTGATCAGGAGCTATCTTCATGGGATGCTAAGCCACAATCCTTGCCCCAGCTTCCAGTTTGCATCTCTGATAATAAGATGCAGGATGGTACCCGCCAAATATGCCTGAAGTCTTTTCCTCTTCAGACAAGTACGAGACAGAACCATCAGGATTTGGACAAAGCTTGCCAGGCTGCCCTGCAGAAGAGCAAGGAGCCAGGAGCTCAGAAGCAGCTGCAGGAGCAAGAGAAACAGAGGAAAGCAGCTTTGGCCCAACTTCGCAAAGCCCAAAGACCAGAGCAGTGTCTAAAACACATTCAAATAGTGTTAGACCCAGGTATGATTTTTCCCCCTCTTGGCTTTCTTATCTGTTCTACTCCTTCTTAGGGATCCATCTTGAATTGCAGCCTCCAATAGGTCTCTTACAGGTTAATGGTGCGGATGAGATCCTTGCTGCTTTGCAGTCAATGGAGAGTAGCTATGTGATTGAGAGCCAAACGGTGCCCTGCAGTATCACCTGGAGAAGGAAAACTGGCCTAACACAGGTATGACAGTCTTCCCCCGCAGTCTTTTGTTTGATAGTTTTGATTAAAGTAATTGATTTTCCTTGGTTAATCTTTTCTTCTGAAGGAATCCTGGCCATGACCTAATTGTTGTTTCTTTTTACTAACAATAACTTTCCTTATATTTTTGTCTTTCCTATTTTAAATTTATGCTTTGGCTTGAAGGCTGAAGAAGACAACTGGATGGAAGAACCCAATGTCCTAGTGCCAGTGTTGCTCCCAGACTTCATTGCAATGATTCATAACGGCAAGCAGGTAAGATCGGTCTAGCAATGTCCAACTAAAAGCGCAAAACAAAAAGGGCTTCCGGTGGTGATGTTACTGTGTAGAGAAGCGAGGGAACAGGGCTCTTTTTCCGAAGCTTGTATTTCCTCATCGGGGAGCCTGATATGGCACGTTCGGTCTCGGAGGGATCGAATGGAGGAGAGGGGAAGATCCGGAGACCTCGAGGTAACTCGCAATTGCCTTGAAAGGATAGGAGAAACCCCTCAACGTCGACGAGGAAAAACCAGCCATTCTGGCTTGCCTTAGCAGTGACAGCCATATAGAAGGAAGAAGAAGAGTGTGACCTAAGCTTGATCGGTGAAGGAAAAAGTTACCCGAAAAAGAGGTGAAATCGGAAATCAGTTTGAAGGAGCAACAGGATTAAAGCTCAGAACTGACAGAAGCGGCGATCGGGAAGGAGGAGTAGAAACGAAAAGCCACAGAATCGGAAGAGTCACAGTGACAGTGACAGTGCAAAAAAAAAAAAAGACTGACAGCAAATTGAAAGCTCCAAGATCTGGAGGTGGAAATAAACGGCGAAAATCTAAAGGATTTATAGGAGTAAAATACTTGTTTTTCTTTTCTTGCTTTTTTCTTGTGGGTAGAGAAGCGGAGATAATTGAAACAATCGAAAACTTGGGGACGGTAAAATATGGGATAGTTTGAAAAGCAGCGGCCATTGTCATCTGAGTAGGAGGAAACATTTAAGACGACCGAGAAACAGAAAAGCAGCAGATTGGAAACCTGAAAATAAGACTCTGAGACTCCAAAAATAAAATAAAAAGACTTTGAAAAATTTCAAGAGAAGAAGGGAGGAAAATAAGATAATTCAAAGCTGGAGAGGAGGGGAAAACAAACTACTGAGTGGAAATTGGAGAAGTAAGACTGAAGTGTGAGAAATAATTCGTAAAAGTGGTAAATTAATAGAATATCAAACTAAACAAAAAAAAAGGTTTTTCCGGTTGGCTGTGGAGCCAGTTGTTGATTGATATTTATTGGAAGAACTCTTTAATTAAGTAACTATATTATTACTGTATTGATTATAGATATAGGTAGATTGATAAGGATTGATAAGGATTGGAAAAAATCTCTAATTAATTAAGTATTTATATTATAGTAATTATATTATCATTGTATTTATTATACTATATAATATATTTTACAGAAATTATTGGAATTTAGTAGAAGTGGGGTTTCTTAATCAATATAACATAGTGTGATACATAAGGGTAAAGAATATATATATAGAAAGGTGGGATAAATTGTACTGGCAATATAACAAGATATACTATTTAGCTCGCTAACAAACAAACAAAAAGTAATAATAGTTTATATGCTATTGTGGAAAAACATATATCAATCATTTAAAATGAACAGTACAACTACTATAACCAAACTAGGGAAGAAACCGGTATCAAATCCTACTTTATCAACATCATCACCATCGCAGCAAAGATCTATTGAAAATATGTTAAGCAAAGAAAAATCAGGTTCAACAACTAGCCTACAGACTATGCAAGAAATTCTCCTGATGATTCAGGAGTCAATGATCAAAACACAGCAAGCAATAGAGAATAATAGGGAAGAAGCCAAAAAATACCATGAGGAAATTAAGACGGAAATGGTAGAGGTGAAGGGAAAGGTGAAAAGTATAGATGATAGTATTGAGAATATACAACAGACATTGGCAGAGAATGAGCAAAGGATCAAGACAGTGGAAACTAAAGTAGACCAGGTAGATCAAATGGTAGAGAAGATGGGGGGGGGATAGTTTGATTGACAGGGCCTCGAACAATCCATAGCCCATCTGGAGATGGAAAGAGCCTCGTATTATCTGAGGTTTCAAAACAAGGGAGGACAAGGGAGAAAACCTAGGTGAAAAAATGGCAGAAATTTTGGCGGAAATACTTCAAATAGATGTTCAAGAGATGAGAAAAGAGATTGATAAGGTGTTCTGTGTACACACTAACTATGTAAAAAGACATCGCCTATCATGAGAAGTTCATATCAAATTTGCTAGAAGGGCAGTAAAGGATGATATATATAAGAAAACAAGAGAGGAATCAATTCTATATAAAGGCAAAAAATCATAATATTAAAACAGATTCCCTGCAGAGTGAGGAATAATAGAAAACAGTATCAAAAATGACTTCAAAATACATTTGGCAAGGAAAAAAACCTAGGATAAGATGGAATTTATTACAGGATATTAAAGAAAGTGGTGGATTTGGGCTTTCAGATTGGCAATTATATTATCAAGCAGCTGCTTTAGTATGGATTAAGGAGTGGATGGAGCTAAATAATAAGAGAATATTGACAATTGAGGGACACGATTTCCAATTAGGATGGCATGCGTTCATATGGGATGAGAAATATAAATCTCATGCATATTTTAAGAGACATTTTGTTAGGAACACATTATTGCAAATTTGGCAGAACATAAAAAAACAACATTATACAAAGATTCCAAATTGGATTTCTACAATTGAAGCCATAAAACACCCAAGTTCAAAGATATTTGACAAAAATTATACGATATAAAGATTTATTAGATGAACAAGGAAATTTGAAAACTAGGGAAGATTTAATTAAACATGGGATAAACCTTGACTGGTGGACTTACACACAAGTCCAAGCCAAATATCATAGCAACACTAAAATCTACGAATTTCAGAAAAAACCTAATGACCTTGATAAGAACTAATTGGTAAAATTTATAAATTTCTAATAAGATATAAAATGGAAGAGGAGGTGGTTAAGGACACGATGATAAGATGGGCAAAAAACTTTGGACACCCTATAGATTTGGAGAAATGGGAAAAAATTTAGACAATTAATTGGAAATTAACAATGTCGGTGGCGTACAAGGAAAACCAGTATAAGATGTTTTACAGGTGGCATCTACCCCCTGTAAGAATTGCTAGGATGTTCCCAAACTCATCACCAAGGTGCTAGAAATGCAAGAAGGAAAATGGAACTTACTATCACTTATGGTGGACTTGTTTAAAGGCAAAAAAATATTGGAACAAAATTAGATCATGGTTAAAAGAGATAATAAAAGAAGATATAGATGGGAAACCTGAATTATTTTTATTGGGCATATTTGACAAAAATATAAAAAGGAATTACAGTATCTGATTATACACATCATTACGGCGGCAAGAATAACCTATGCGCAATTTTGGAAAAATGAGGAAATACCAAAAGATGAGGACATAATTAGAAAAATATTGGCATGTGCTGAAATGGACAAATTAACGAAGAAAATAAAAGAAAAACAAGAATCTGAATATTACTTAGTATGGAATAAATTATATGAATGGCTGGAAGAGAGAAAGAATAGGTAAAGGATGAATTGAAAATGTCAATAATTGAACGATTGATAAGAAAGTTAAAGATAAATGATTATAGAAGAAGCAAGATTATTTTATACAACAATGGTATAGAATAAGTAAGAAATAAAGAAAGGAAGAACAAGTAAACCAGAAAATGTAAATATATATATAAGGGATAATATAATTGTGGATATTAGCCGATGCAAGCTTATTGTAAATATGGGGAAACTGTACCTCTACTGTTTTGTTTGTTTGTATGTGTTTGTGTTTTATGTGTATTTAATAAAAAAAAATAAAGCGCAAAACAAAAAAATCCCTTGTTCTAAAATAAAACCCACAACATGTGTTTTTCAAATAATTATTGAGATTTCACACGGTGAAATAAAGAGTAGGGAGACTCGGAGGCGGTGAATGTTCTCATTTATTATGAAAAATTGATGACTGCAAAACTGACCAGCCCTCCTTATGGGTGGATCAGTTGCAATGCTTTTACTTGACAAATTCAGGGAGCAGCATGGAGAAAATCAGTTTTCACTAGAATGGAAAGCATTTAAAACAAAAAGAATGTGGCCTTGCAACATTTAGCTTTACAGTGGCCTATTGTAAGTTTTTATCAGTACATTCCGTTGCAACCCTTGAATTTCAAGATGCAAATGTTTTTTTTTCCCTAACTAAGACCATTATTCCCTGTAGGAAGTAATCTGAGGAAGGGCAGGAAGTAATCCAAAATTTATTTGTAGATAGCAGAAGGGCAAGAACTAATCTTGAGATTTATTATGCTATTATTTATGGACATGTATGCATGCAGCATTTTCGTCTCCTTTCTGACATGTATAAATATGAATGAATCTTTTTGTCTCCTCTTTTGGAGGAGACTCCCTCCAGAATGTACTGTCTAATAAAATATTGCTATGTGCCTTCATCATTTCCTTTGGCCATTGCGTTTTGATTTCCACAGGAGTGGGCTCTCAGTGGCCACCAGGCCTAGTGACTCAATATCTCCTGAATCGCACTTTTGATGTCTCCTGCTGGGAAGCCACAGTGAGAACGAACTCTGGTTCTCAGGATGGGCCAGTCAAGTGCATTGGGTCAACACTGTGCAATGGAAAATGCTGGATAAGAGGATCCTTTGAAGTAGCCCACCAAGGCATTTCTTGTGTTTTAGCTGGAAAAATCATCTGAGCTGTATCTAAATGGCTGGAGTGGCTACGCGTGTTTGCTTCAATCCAAAGAGCTAAAGGCTCTCCTTTCTGTCCTTTTGCTTGTTTTGCAGGCTAGGATGGAAGGTCCTACTGAAACACTGCAGAGTTTTGTGGCGAAAATCACAGAGAAAATTCCTGGGAAAATGCTGTCATTGGCGGTAACAGAACTAGAAAAACACTTCAGGTTAAAATTTACTTTTCATTGCTAATATATATATATGGCTATCTGACGAGAGCAAAATAAGCTTGA